>JAQGBF010000035.1:0-14636 GCA_034698245.1 Schendyla nemorensis | reverse complement strand
TAATACCCCTGTGCAAATTTATGCCAAACACGAATTCACATATTTTTTTTCCTCCAAACAACTCAAACCGCTTTAATAATAAGATACTCACTGCAAGCAGGAGAGAGGAGACTCGCCATCTAGGAGCAAAGGGGGGAAAACAAGAGCGTCTGATCGGTTCCTTTGGCTTCAAATTACCAATCCAATCAGGGAATCACAAGCGGCACTTGTTTTCAACGCGAGGCGTCGCCAGTTGTGCCCTTCTGGCGGCGTGTCTGCTCATTCGCCCGCGGGAGAGCAATGGGTGGATGAGGAGCCAGGAGTAGGAGTAGGAGCAAAGAGAGGGAAACGCAGTAAAACCATTGATTTTCTACCGATCGATCACTCGCCTAGCTGCGCTGCACCTCCGAGGAGGAGGAAAGGCCGATATATCCCTGCCTACCCCTGGTGCACACACCCTGGCGGTGGAAATTCCCTGTATGAACTTGGAAATAAAATTGGGGGGGCCGCGGATGAGGAGTAATAAGGGGTAAATTGGTTATGGTGTCCTGAGATGGGTAAATTGATTGCAATGAGCGGTGGAATGAAACCGTTACAGCGAATTTTTCAACCGTTTTGTTGTTGTTGTTGTTGTTGTTCTAGTTATAACAAACTTAATTAAAGTAAAATTGATATACTTTTTTCCGTAAAAAAAAATCTCGTAATTTTTGTTACGAATTTTTATTTCTACCAAAAAAACCATAACCTAAAATTTACGAGACAAATTCTTCTCGTAACTAAACATATCTTGGAAGGAACCTCGTCCAAGAAAACTCCCACCATTTAAGTCACACTCAACTAATACTAAAATGGTCAAGCCAAACACATTCGGTATACACAAAAGACACTATGTGAAAAATCTCGTAGCATAATGACGAAATTGCTTTTAACAAGAAAATATATTCCTGGTTTTATCGAACTTGACATTTGGCTGTAAATTTAGTTTCAATAAAAGTGGTCTCATTTGTTGTCAGTATTCTCAGAATAAATACTTATTTTGAAAATAACCCATATTTGTGTATTTCTGAGATTAATTTTTTTCAATGCTGCGAAAATTGATGAAACCTAGAATATTTATTTCTCGTAAAAACGATCCGTTATCGAAGTTCGGTGTATAAATTAAATGTATATACATGTATAAAGTATTCCATCGATTGAATGTCAAAAAATAATTTGATCATATTGGAAATGATTGATGACTTGTAGGGGAAAATGGCGCCGGTAATAATTCTTGAAATTTGCAATGAGATTTGAGAATTAGTCAAGTTATATAGTGTGGCAAATGGCACGATGGTCTGTAGTGAGAGCGAGAGAGACTTGGCTCACCTACTCTAGACGGCTCATTAATTTCACAACTCATTAACATTCCCTTCAAGGCCGTTCAGAATTCTCATTGAAAAAGAAACGTAAACAAAGAATTTGCATCACTTGCATCATTGCGCGCCATGTTATAGTCCGAAAAAAATGTATAACATACATTCACAGCGTTATGCAAAGTACCCCATTAAGAAAGACCCCTCGGCCAAATGCAAAATATAATCCAGTCGCAACCAGAAATCTGGTTTTGCAATTTGCTACAGTTTTACTAACACACAGGACCTATACACAGGATTATGTTATGTATGTGTCAACTCTCTCGAAATAATTCTACATATAGCCTCAAGACTTTTATATATTTGCTTCAAAAATTCCATTAGACACTGTGAAAAGTTTTGGATTAAAAATACGGAACTGCTTTTACAAAAAAAAAATATTTTAGGTTTTATCATGTTGGACGTTGTTGGCTTGAAATTTATTTTCGAAAGGCTATAAAATACTCGAATAATGCCTACATTCGTTGACCGATATTTATGCATTAATTCCAATCAGGTCAGTAAAGGATAAAACCGGATATACCTCTTTTCTCGTAAATACAATTTCGTAGAGTTTTCATAAGTGTATGATATCTTGTTTTAAAAACTTCCAACTCCCAGAATTAATTTGTAACACATATATGCGCAAGTCTGTAACAAAGTCAAATGAAATAATAAATCTGAGGAAAAGTCTTATTGAAAATTACAATATTAGAATAACTACCCTTTTTAGGGACAAGTAGGAGACATCTACCCTTGCGGAGCCAAAACTCCTTAAACCAATTACCTTAATTGGCAATTACTGTCAAACCCATCAAACACGACTGCATCCCACACCAACGTCAATCACCACCCCAAATTAAAAACCCGAAACAACACCTCCGGGGTACCCCTAACACCAAAAAACCCAAAAACCCAAACCAACCCTTCCAACATCCAAACCCACTTAAAACTAAACAACTCAGCTGTCTCCCATCGACAATAAACGCCAACCATTTAAAACCGCCTGCCCCCAACCCCCCACCTCGCGCCACCTATAAATCTTTCCAGGACAATTATGCGCGTCCAGTGGACTATTCAAACGACTTCACCCGGCGGGGAAACCCAACTCGGCAACCCTCACACGACGACTGGATATTCACCCGGCAACTTCCAGGAACCTCGACCGTGAGTATCGCATCTGATTTTCCATACCCCCAACTTTTTTCCTTCCATATTTATTATTAACCTATTCTTCGGAAAGGTCTGACTAACAGCTGGAACATTCTTCGTGCCTCCCCCTTCTGCTTCTCGTTCGCCAATCGCATTGCGCGCATAGAGTACAAGGGATGAGTGACATCCGCAGCTTTTTCTCAGACTCGCTGTCAGAGTGAGGAGACCCGGGTAAACAAGTCGCCTCCTGACGGCGGTGACAGGCGCAAAACTTTGTGCACGTGTGTCTATGAGTTGGGTTGGGGGGTGTTGGGGTGATGGTAAGATTGCGCGGCGGCGTTCGCAGTCATCTGGCTGCTAAAGATATTTGGACAGGCCTTATTTCGAAGAAGAAGAAGGATGTTGCCTACGGATCCCATCTGGGACTCGATATTCCTTATTTGGGGAGTTGAAACTGAAATCCTCTTGGTTGGGAACCTCTGCCCTCTGCCTGTCACACCTAGTCAAAAATTCTGTCTGCCCTCTGTTGGCAGATTCCGGCCTTGTAAATAGAAATTTCTCTGCCAGATGGGAGGAGGAATGTGTCGGGGGGTTTTTTAAAAAGAGTTTGGGGATATATATATATAAAAATTGTTGTTTGGAGTTGCGTTTGATTTGGAGGAGGAAAGTGGGAGAGAGGTTGCGCGATTCAATTTTGCGCTAATCCAATATGGGCAATACATTAAACGCATATATCATCATTTTGCCATCACTGGACTGTCATAAACATCGAATTGACCGCTTAATCAGGCCCATAAACACGAAACGATAAACTCGAACCATCAGTCATAAATCCTTTGGCGCCCTCTTTCGAGCAAATTAAATAAATAAAAATGCGATCGGGGGAAAAAATTGAAAGGTGTTACGAGAATCAATCTCCTGAAATTGACTGAAGTGAAATTGATTTAAATTGAATAAATCTGTTAAATCCAAAACAGCATTGAAACTATAGGTTTTGCCTAATTATTAATAACACTATTAACAATAACACCTTATATAATAACGTCAGTACTTAATAAATGAAGTCACTGAGATGTGAATATTCTTGCACAAGAGAGAAATGAGCAAGATTCGTCTTTTTTTTTCACTGCTTGCCAAAATTTTATTTGCATATAGAAAGAAGTTCGATCAACAGACAAACTGCGCACGACAAGTTATTATTGCTTACAAAGTTACAAAAAATTGTGCTAAATTATAGTTACACATGTGATAATATAGATAATCCTTCGATCATTAGATTAAAACACCATGTACCGTATATTACACGCTAGCAATACTGCTTACATTCAAATAAAGAAAATATCCTGACACAGCTTTACATACCCAATAATATTTATGCACTAAATCTAACACACATTTCTGCCAACCAACTGCTAAAAAACGACACACTCCCCATAAAACACCCAAGCAAGAAACCTCAGCCAACAACTTACCCCCAACAAAATTTCTCCACCAAACCACACATCCAACTCAAAAACAAAACCCTAAAAGCCCTCTCCAACACCGCAAAACGACCCACTTTAACATTTCTCCACTATTTCATCTCCACCCACCCATACCACCAAAAAAAACACATCAAACATCACATCCCAGTCCGCATTTATTTTCCCACGCACTACTTAAAAACCACTTGCAGTCGCTTCCTAATCACAGCTTCCCTCGCATTAATTAAGTCGCCCGCGACGAAACAAACGCGCGCGGACGAAACCCGCCGCCGCGGCCGACCGACCGCGCGGCCTCGCCTGCCATAAATCCCGCCACTCTTCCCGGCAACGCGCGCACGGGTGCGAACGGAACGAGCGACCCGGCGAGCCGGGTATGCCCTCCCTACTACGCGGTCGGTGTCACCCGGCGTCCTTATTTTTTGCCTCACCCCCGACCTCCTTTGCCGGCGTAATTTATGGCGGGGGTGTGAGTAAAACAATTTAAATAACTCGCCAGTGATCTATGGGGTGTAAATAATCTGAGAAAATCTCTGGGAGAGAGGAGAGAAACGGAGGAAGGCAAGATGGCGTCAGACAATGAGAGATGGGCTGAGGTTGGAACCTCAGGTCTGTTTTTGGTTGTTTTAAAAAATTGCTTCGGGTTTTTTTTTAAGGGATTAATAATGTAGGAAAAAAGGGGATTAATTTCGGTTGGATTTGCGTGGGTTTGACAAGGATGGATCTGGGGGTTTTCGGTAAGGAAAGGAATGGATGGAAGAAATTCATTCGGTGAGGAATGTAAACAAGTGCAATCAGATAGTAAGGCATGGAATATCAATTGCTTTATCTTGGGCGATGCGGTCGTGGTTGGAATTATTAAGTAAGAGCCATTTATGTAATTTATTGCGAAACAAATTAAAGCTGAGCAGGGGACTTTTTCTTTGGGTTTTTTTCTATATAGGGGCCAAATATTCGGCTGTCTGTTCTTGTCCGCTTTTGATTTATGGTTCTTATGTTTTACGGATTGCACAGAAGACAGAATCCCTGTAATTACTTCGAAAATAAAATTTAGTTATTTGGAGAGAGGGTTGTGAATTTGTTATATAGCATTTTCATCAACTAGGGAATATAATGTGTACAACATGTTAACTTAAATTCTAGTTTAGATCAATGTACCTAAATGTTAAAGAAAAAAATATTATCATAAAAAATATTTATCCAATGCATAACAATAAAAATACTTCTACCCAAAAATGCATAGGCAACACATTTAGGATTTCGCTATTTATATTGCAAAACTATATGCATGTAATTCACTGAAGCTTAAAAACGGATTCTATTACAGTCGGAAATGTCTATTAGTGGTAATTTATGTGCAGTACTATAAATAAAATGCTTCATTGTTATTATGTCCAATGTGTCTTTGCACGATCCTGTAATTTTTTTTTCTAGAAATGCGCCATTCTAAAACCACTAGACTAGCAATTCTGTTCAAAGGAACCACCGAACAAACACAAACCTAAAAGCCATTCGCAAACAAACCACCCACCCAAAAACATGCAAAACCCATTCAACAGCAAATATTTTCGTTGTAAAACCAAACCCCTTCAAGCGAGCCTTCATTGGCGCGTTTCCCCTCAACACAACATTTTTTTCCTTGTTTTCTCTTTCCGCTCTCTGACTTGTAAATTTATTCATTATATAAACTCGACAGCGGTTGGTTTGGCTCCCGCACTCTTATTTTTCCCTTCCACGACCGCCGACCCATTCCTACGCGCCTCGCCTACAAAAAAACACAACTTCGGGTCAACGCGGCTTTCGCGCACCGCACGCGGCACTCGGACGCGCCTAGCGCGGCATGAGAAGCCGCGCGGCGCCGGGGTCGTTTGGGCGGAGGAGCGGAGGCGCGAGTCGCGTGGCGGCCATTTTTACAGTGAGCGTTGATGGCCGTCTTTATGGCGTCGTAAAATGTTATGGTTCCATTCACCTCCCGTTTGTGGTTCCGACCTTGAAAGAATCGCGTAAACCTTCGTCGGCATTTGCCCTACTAACACTTGTGGCGGAAATGCTACGGCGCGCGGGGCTGACATCTAAACTCGTCATAAAACCGGGCGGCTAAATTATTTCCCATTCTATTTTATATCGCCGAACAATTCTTCGCGCCGCCGTGCCTTTAATGCGCGCCTGATTCTTGAACTTTAAAAAAAAGCACCTTGGGTGTTTTTTTGGTTCGTGGGCTATTATTTTGCAATAAAACGAATAAATAAGTCCGGAGAGATAAATAAATTGGCGCGTAAACGTCGAATGGCTGTTGATGATTTGCACCTAATAAAGTAGCGTTCATAAAATAAGTGATGATAATTATGTGAGGTAGGAATAGAAATAAGTGACATTTATGAGGATAGATTTACTGCAATAAATTATCAGCTAGCATGCATCGTAGCATGTTGTTATGTTAATACTTATTCCGACATAGGTGTACTCAGATAAGCTATAGGGTTGGTTTGCGAAGTTTCGTCTTAATTGCTGACGAAATAATCGAAATGGAAATATTAATAAAAATTGTGTGTATTTGTTTGTCTGGTTTTCTTTGCTTGTATTTATGTGTTTCTATACTCTGTGTTTTAGATTTTTTGTTTTGACGACCAATAAGGCAGGTTATATGAGATGAACAAAACGCAAATTCGAAAACGGAATACTTATCAACAATTCGTTTTCACGTCTTTTCGTTTCTGTTAAAATCTCAAGACGAAACATTGCAAATCCTCTTATATTAAGATTTTATGGAGCCTAAATAAAGCGTTTGTAAAAGTAGAGCTATCTGCAAACCGAGTTTTTGGTATACAATGGCACAAAATAACCTTTACAAAATGTGTTTCTATGAAAGCGATTTTCGCGAATATCATCATCTAATTTCTCTCTTTCAGAGCGCCTAACAAAAGCTTCCCAACAAAAAAGCCAACACCCCAACATACATCCATTAAAAAAAAAACTCATCCACAAATAACCTACAACATGCATTTAACTCATTTTACACCTGCCTATTGACAGTGCATATTTCTCAATTCCCTATCCGCAAACTTCCTCCTGCAAAATATATTGAATTTGTATCTGATCCGCCAGGTGTGCAAATACTTTTAGAAAAACCATATTATTGCAAAGACGGAAACGAAAGTTGCTCCATTCTACCTCGACCGCAACGAAACGCCTATACGACCATTACGCCTCCGTTCGGACAGCTTTCGCATTGTTGTTTTCCGCTTGCAACAATACGAGGAAAACGATTGGTTCGGATGAAACGGGAAGGGAAGGGGGAGAAAAGGAAAAAAGAGAAAAACAAGAATCTGCTATGGGATGGGACGAGAAGTTCGCTTACGAGTAATTTTGAGGTAATGACGGGATGCGAGTGTTGTTGTTGCAAAACACGACAAATCATTAATCAAACGCCTTCGGAGGAAATTAGTTTGAGGTGCTGGTTTGGTGTATTCCGAACCCCGAAAAGAAAAAAAAAATAATAAATAAAATTCTTTCCTGAAGACGTACCGACCACACAGGAACGCGAGAGAATAAAAAAAGCCAACAAAGAGAAATGCAAATTGCAACAAAGGAAAATGCAAATCGCAACAAAGGGGAAAAGGCAGATCGCAGGCGAAATGTGAAAGAACTCGGAAGATAATTACGAGGATATTTTTTTTATGAGAAAAAAGTGTTGTTGACTAGAAATTCAATTTGGGAATGCTAAGTGCTAGTAGTTTTTAAATAAAATAATCATTTTAAGACTATATTTAACCGGATTTAACAAATGTGACTAAGACACTGTGAAAATTCTTGTTTCCAAATGACAAGAAAAATAAATAGCTAGGTTTTGATTTTGACAATGCTGAATATAAATTTATTTGAGAAATGGACAAATATTGTGATTTTTAAATAAATATTTATTTTGAGACTACAGTCAACAAACGGGGCCAAAATTGAAGTTTTTTATAATATCTTGAAGTAAATTTACAGCCAAAGAGTGCCAAGTTCCATGAAACCTGGAATACTTTTTCTCGTATAGAAAGCAATTTCCTTATTTTGCTACATAACAAGAGTTGTCAGTGTCTAACGTTGTAGCAATTTGTCGCATTTCTTTAACCGCTAACAATGTCACAAAAAGAAAAACCAGATATATTTTCTCGTAGAAAAATACGTCACGAATTCTTTTTTCCGTGTCTAACAAAAGCCAAAAAAGAAAAGTTCACTTTCCCACATCAAATATGCGCCAGCCAGACGCTAATAAGAAAAGCGCACAATACTTAAACCCCAGCCGAACTCAATTTCTATTTAATCAAATTAAACCTATTACTTCCAAATTCCCTCGTTAAAAACCAATCACGATACACCCCCCAAAAAAAGAAATTCATCACTATACCACCGCCTCAGAAATTCACCTCGAAATTAATTTCTCCTCTATATATATATATCCTCCTCCATAAACCAAAACCAAAAAAAAAACCCCAACGTTCGCTCTTTTCCCATACTCCGCTTTTCTCAAAATGCAAATCTCTTTCCTGTTATTTCCCTTCTTTTCTCCGCTATCAAAGGGTTACAATTGAATCGCGCATGCAGCAAGCAGTTCTCTCTCTCTCTTTTCTCCGCACAAAATGCAAATTCGAGACAAGAGGTTCCCATCCAGCAGGCGGCGTACTGCCTGGGCGCGTGTACGGCGAAAGGCGCACACGACAAACGGCCATAAATTAGGAGCTGGCGCCGCGCGGCTGCCGCTTGGCAGAATGGCAACACGGCAGCACATTTCCCTTTTACTTTTCCACACACACCGAACCGCCAACCGCACACCAGGCTTGCCAAATAAAACGTCCAAAACATGAAGTTTTTCGTTGGCTGTCTCGGAGGGGCCCCGGGGCCGAAACCTGTAATTTACTGCCTTCGCCATACTACATAAAAATTAAATTTATTTCCCAGAAAACAGTCAATCAATAAGCCATAAAATTAGCATAACTGGCGACCGGGGGATAAGCTAATTAAAAAAAAGTAAGTCTGCCATCTCGTTTTTTATTGGTATATTTTTTGAAGAGATAAGCCTCGTCGTGAACTTTTGCCTTTATAGGGCATTTCTCGTGATATAGGCGCCTTCGAAAGCAAAATTAAAATTAAAAGTAGTGGCATGTAATTCGAAAAATGTAATATTATGTTGTTGTCGAAGAAACATTTTATAGCTGCAAAGAATCTTAATGAATTATTAGTATGTACATGCTAATGGCGCCAATAACTGTGCTGTATCTTTTCTACTAAATTTTATTTCATTGCTGTTAATAAAATTCTACATGCTGTTTGAACTTAGATTAGGCTTAATTTATATAGTCTTTCTCTAGTTTGCAAGACAAACTAGTAAATGCTTTATAAAGGCTCATCTGCAACTTGTGAATATGGCACCTATAACTTTGTATTTTTGCCTTTTGTTGTTGTTGAGACTAAAGCGAATAGATAATCAAGTCATTGAAACTAACAAATCAGGCTGAATTTATACAGTTCTTCCGCAAGTTGCAAGACAAAACTACTAATGCTATATATAAAAGGCTTAACTGCACCGCGCAAATGGCGCCTATAAACTCCATATTTTTTCAGTTAAACTCTATTGTTGACACAAAGTGAATAAAATATCAAATCATAGCAACTTCAAAATTAGGCTTATACATATTTTTGGAGGCCAAACTGCCATCAACTCCAATCAAAGCAACCAAATATCTAAAGCACAGCTCTACACCATCCATTACCAATTAAACCTCAAACCATTCCATTCCCTCCGCGCAATCAATTCGTTCCAACAGCATCAAACCCAATCCATCCCTTTAGTTATGCATAATGCAAACTCCACATCCCTAACACGCCAAACCCAACCAAACACTATTAATCGAAACGCACACAACACAACCCTTTCCCTTCCTTCCCCGTCCCTCCAAATCGAATCAAACCCAGGGAAAACCATTGGCGACTCCCGGGGGTGGGTCCACACCACCCTGCAACCAAGCGCCTCCTACCGAAAGCGCCGGACACCGCTCGCGTTTTTCGGCATCAACTCTTACCTGCGACCGGTCGCCGCGGATCCCGCGACGGGAAAAGCCCCCGCGACGACACGAGCAGAGCCCGTCCGTGGTTTTCATAATTTATCTGCGAACGCCGGTGACGAATGAGGCGTCTCTCGCTCGCTGCTCCTAATCGCGAGCAGAGGCCATTTCTCATCGCCCTCGCGTACTCGTGCTTGCCCGCCATAAACACACCATAGACTTCCCATCACGGTGACCATTAAAAAAAACAGAGAGGGAAGGGGGAGGGGAAAGGCGACGAAAAGAAAAAAAAAAGTATGGGAGGGAAAAAATTGGTGGTGGTGGAAAAAATTAATGGTTTATACTGGGAAAAATGTAATCGCCTTGTTCGATGAATTTTTGCGATGCAATATTGCGTGTCGGGTGTTTTTTTTTAAGTATGGCAGTTATTGCAGGCAGTTTTGTATAGGAGAAGTTGTAAGGTTTAAAACATTCTGACTATATTGTTACTGCGAGCTATAATGTTTATGAAATAGTAAAGAAAAGTAGAAAATCATTAATCTAAATCATTTAGTAAATCATTTAGTAAATCATTTTGTTTATAGTTTATGGTTTCCTGGTCAGTTAAAATGGCCGTGGTCAAAACTTTTTATTGCCTTATTGAGTTAATTTTTATTAACTGTCAAATTTTTTTACCAAACAAGTCATTTATTAGTGAAAAAAAATTAAAAACTAAGCAAATTACTCATAATCTTGCGTTCTCATTAAAAAGATCGCATGTGGAGTTTTTTTTTTAACTGTAATTAGTATTTAAAATAAATAAGAAAATAAAAACATGGTAAATATTTAAAAAAATTACCCATAAATAAAATGTTTTCTTTCATCAATTTTCATTTAAATTCACATAAGGCCAGAAAAATTAAATAATTTTGTTTATAGGCAAAAAGCAAATAAGGTTTTTTATTTTATTTTATTACGAAGTCTAATTCATAACAATTTTCTAGCCCTTCAATCTCCCACTTTGCCATCTACAAGGGGTAACAAAAAGGTTTAACTAGGAGGGCCTTATCACATGACCAGCAAGTGCCCATAAACCAAACTTTTGTAGTCTAAGCATTGTGTACACCAACTTGGCGCCTATATATGACCACTTTCCAGCAGTATAAACTCCATTTTGTTGTTGCACATATAACGCAACAAACTCGAACAACTTTTCTATTAAATTAAGAAAACTCGACACGTTACTGAAGAATTGGATGATCTCAATAACATTACAATAAATTTAAGTACCAAACAGTTACTTATTCGAACCATAAATCACAAGACACCTTTCAATTTCAAACAACTTTCCCCCATAACTCACCAAACTTCCTTTTCCGAATCCACAAATTCCCGCCAAAAAAAAACCACCCGTCTTACCTTTCCGACATCTCAATATACGCCTAATCCATCCTCCTCGCGATCCGACAACTAATCCTCGCAAACATCCCATGTAAACAACACGCCGCGCGCAACAACCAGAACAGCAACATCACCATCAACAACAAGACCCAAACAGCCCATCTCGTCTTGGCGGTTGCGATTGTGGAAATGAGGACGTAACCCCAACCGACGATGAGACAACAGAATCCTGTCTGCCACGCGCTGCTTCCAAGGAACGGCCTCATTTTTTCCTGTCAGATTCCACTAAGTCATTCGTTATATGTCCTCGAAATCAAACAGCTTCTCCTCCCGATGATGAATTATGGCCCCCACAAGCCTCGCTCCAACCTCCCCCTTGTGGAACCTCCACTTGATGGGACACCTCAACATCATTAAACTGAACTTTCGGAGTTAGGTTTGTTCGTAGTCGAAGACTTTTCTAGGAACGAGTGACGTCAGATGTTAATTAAATTTGGTTCTTAGAAAATTTATTGAATTAAGCGTCTCCCAGAGAGATAAAAAGAAAGTGGCTATTTGCACTGTGTCCTGTTTCTCCACCCTTGGGTCCTTGAGACAACAGCCAATGAGTAAATATTTCGAATTTACTTTTCAGATTATCTCTAATCGGGGAGTATTTGCCAGGCCCAGCCCAAGATTTTAATCGGTCGACTACCTAGAAAACTCTTGGACCAAAATACGAGATTGTACGAGAAAGTACATCAGGTTTTATCTTTACTGACATGATTGGAAAAAAAATTTATTTTAGAAATGCATGAATATCAGTTAATTTCGATTTAATTAATTAATTTGAGACTAGCTTCAACAAATGTAGGCAATATTCAAGTCTTTTATAGCCTTTTGAAAATAAATTTCATGCTAACAGTACATGTAAATGATAACAGTACATGATAAAACCTGGAATACTTTTTTCTGGTAAAAGCAGTCTTGTATTTTTCCTTCAACACTTTTCACAGTGTCTAATATACCATTTTTTTTTTCAAAACTATAACATTATTATAATGTTTTTTAGTATTCCAAATGGCTAGGTTTATTTTTTTCTAGTTCGTATTTCCGTTACCAGAGGGCACACATATCAGTGGCGTTCCCCAATAGTGCACACAGTTGAGAACAAAAAAATCCAATACTAACCAAACAGAGACTCAAATTTCCGGCAAAGCGACATCTAACAGAGGTGCCTTAAAGCTCCAGATAAAATTCTCACTGATTTAATTTCTCTTTGGTATTTATCACTAAATTTCTGCCATTAAATTGCTTGCTGTGCCTTTGCCAGAGAATTTCTTTCAACCAGTAAAGTGATAGCTATTTACTGAAGTTCTGCCACTGTATTGGTTGTAGTTAGATTCTAAACTGTAGTATTTCTTAAATTACAAGCACATGCTTTGGAGTGCTTCCCACTGTTATGTACATAAACAATATTTCAGCATGGCGCCTATTAATATAAGGTTTGCTGTTCCAGAACAATAAATAAAACATGATGGAAAATATTTCTGCCTTAAGCCACTTGAACCTGGCTTAGAAAAGTAAAAGGCCTAATAAAGTGATTAAAAATTCTAATCTCCCTTGAGAAAACTCCATCTTCAAGAGTCCTTGTCCCCTGTCACATTTTTTCATCCAACCCTCTCAAATCTGAATGAAGATCTCCACGGACCAGTCTCCACTGGACATAAGGAGTGTCTCAGCGGATTTTCAGCTTTTCAATTTTTGTTTAGGCCCTCAATTGCCATGCAACCGACTTCACTTCCATCATCACAAACTCAGCATGAAAAGAAAAACTTTCTCAATAGGGGGCAGCAGCTAAAGTTATATACAGACAGCAAAGAAAAAAAAAAACAAAATTCACTAGAGGAGAAGAGAAGGTTATAAGAATTCACTTGTCACTCTTTCAAGACCTCGTCAAATCCAGACTACTTTTTTTTTTCCTCCTTCCCTTTTCCATTCCTTCTTCCCTTCCTCCCAGGCTTAGGAAACTTTCAAGCTGACAAACTCGGCGCGACGATTGCCTTTCCTAGCCTGTGTCAAGCCAATCAAGAGGGTACAATGTAAGATGATTGCAGGACTTCTCCACTCACCCTTTTGCTACCAGAAAGGAGAGGAGATACAACTGACACGAGGAAAAAGGAAAAGGGAGGGGGCTAACACCGCCAATCCACCCTCTGCTCATGTTGCTACCAATTCGGACCCCCTTTCCGCTTACCCTACCCCACCCCTCCATGCTCTCCCCCAACGCCCATCCATCTATGTCAGCATCCCATCGCCATATAGCAAAGTCCATTGTGTGGACCCAGGGATAGGGAAAGATGGTAGCTAACACCGCCGACACCCAAAAAGCTCCTCCATGAATTTCTGAAGGGGCTTATGATCCGTTGAATGTCATCTGGCAGCTTTGATTTTTCAGCCCCTCCCTCTTTTATCAAGTGGCCAGTGTGCTGTGGAGACGGGCAAAGGAGCCATTGGGGCATAAACATGTCTGCCAATTTGTTATCGGAACATCATTATTCCTGCCTTAGCGTTCAGGAGAGAAAAAAAAATGCAAAATTAAAGATTGTTTATGTAGAGACGAGAAGAGGTTTTTCGAATCTTATTTTTTCTAAACTAGGACTGAAAGCTCGATTTTACCTAGATAGAATATTATCGAGACTTCGAAGATCTTCTCGATCTTCTATTGTTTCAGTCAAGACTAGATATTAAATGCTTTGCTATTTATCACACGAAATCCCCAAACAAAATTGCTGAAATTTTTTTTTTTGGCATTTTCCGTTTGGGAGTTTTTTTTATCCGAAACAACAGTTTGGGACTGCCATATCTCAAATCTGCAAACAAAACAACAAGTGCAAACAATATCTCTTGCTTTGCATTGTTGAGCACTGCCAATGCGCATGCGCAAACAGATAAATAGTTTACATTTCGGGCCATGCGCCAGGAAAATGAATCTAAAGAGAACTTTGGCTTCCAAGGCGATTTTTTATCACTCAAAAATTTAGCAAAATGTCTAAAAATGTATGTGAAAATCTGTTGATTCTGTTGAATCTATTGACAAGACACAAGGCCTAGAAACAATCAAGAATTCTTGTCTCAACCAGACGACAACAACAACAACAACATAATGGAGTTTAACGTCGCAGGTGACAACTATGGTCATAGGCGACAACACAAAGTTTTGAAAA
>JAQGBF010000034.1:0-14649 GCA_034698245.1 Schendyla nemorensis | reverse complement strand
GATAGAGGGCCTTGTGGCTTCCTCTCGAGAGCAATATGGCAGAAATGGGTTGGCTCTTTGCTTCCTTCTCTCTCTCTCTTTTCTCCCTCTCTCGCCATTATAGGCCCATCGGTGCTCAGTTGTGTTTAGCCGAGTGCTTTTGTGAATACATTTTTGAATTATGGATGACAAACATCGCTTTTGATAGAAGTATCGTTTCGCCAGATAGACTGCCTTGATTCTGAGCAATAATCATGAAACACACTCTGCTCTATGAATAATCCAACCTAAATCAATGAACTGCTGCTGCTTGCTGCACACCTTTCCTTCTTTACGCACGCTCCTCTTTTTATTATTTTATACCTTTATATATTTATACTAACCTTTTCGGAAAAAAAAGTGTAAATATGTAAAGATTTTTTTTTGGGTGGAAAAAAATGTAATTTATTATCTTGAATTTTACTTACTTTGTGCCCCCCTTTTGTAGCCTCTCTTTTTGAAGGCCTTAGGAGAGAAGGGGGAGAAAGGGTATTAAACCATAAAAAAATGCCATGGTGACGTGTTCCTTTAGGGAAGAAGGAAAAAATAATTACAAGAATGTTCCTAAATGGGTTATATAAATATGATGTGTTTTTCGGGGGGAAGGTATTAATTGGAGAGTTTAATAAGTATGATAATGGAATGGGAGGTTTGTTATTGTTTGCATGGGCGTGTTTGGGTGGGTTTTATTTATAGGTCATTTTTTTGTGGCCGATGCATGTTTTAAAACTATATATTTCCACAAACAGGTCTCCGTAGGGGAGGCGAAATTGTAGGTTTGAAATTCTTTATTATATTTGTTAGCCTTATTAGGGCGGGAGGCGCTTATTTGGCGGCCGGAAAGATGATATCTAATAATCAGAAAACGGTGTATGAGGGATTATTATGTATGTATGTATGTTCGGGACGAATATTGTCACCAGGCGGCGAAGAAAGCAGCAGCTGTTTGGGAGTTTTTTCTCTTTTTTTTGAGTGGTAATAATCGTCGGATTTGGTTTGGAAAATGAAATTAAATGTACAATTTCGGGCTGTAAAGGTATCTGACCTCGCGGTAATAAATTACGGTAAAAATTAGAAAAGTAACATTTTTATTCGGAAAGATTTATTGCTGAAAGCGGAGTTGCCAATAAATTAGCAGTAAGTTTAAAGTGGGTCATTGGCAAGATGTTTCAATTTGCTTTCTTGTTTAATAAAACCTGCTTTTGGGGATGAAAATGTGAGGAGCATAAAAAAGTAAATTTAATTTGCATGATATTAATATTTTTTTTAGATACATTTTACGATGTTTCGTGTGATGTACTGTAATTGTTTTGAACGAAACGAGAGTTAAAATTAGAGCCAATAAAATGAAGAAATTTACTTACTTGAATGAAAAAATTGCATTTCCACTACGTTTAAAGCCAGGCAGGAAATTTCCCTCGATTTTCTGGCTGTTAGCCTTTTCTCGGAAAACTTTTCTCGACATCAGAAACCAGAAAATCTATGAAAATTTCCTCTGCATCGAACATCTTGTAGACCGAACGTTCAGTGAGTAACATTGCGTTTGCGCTTCCACTACTGTATGCAATCGTAATTGCCTGTGCTCCCTAATAGCATACCGTATGCAAGCATTCCTGAACATTCTATAACACTACAGTGCATTCAAAATCATAATCATAACCAAAACCGGCATAATCATCATAATCACAATCAAGCCATTTATAACAGCAACAAAACAGCAACAACAACAACATAATGGAGTTTAACGTCGCAAGCAACAACTATGGTCATAGACGACAACACAAAGTTTCGAAAACACAATATTCCATTTACTTACACCCACATTGACAAAGCTGTGCCACTTCAGCATTTTTCCAAACACGGAAAAATGTGACCGACACTGGCTGGGTTTGAACCCGCATCACTCGGGTTCAGAGACAAGTGGCGAACCAACTGAACCACTAGTGCCGGCAATTTTATAACAGCAGGTGGGTTCGTAACTCATTTGCACGAGTTTAACTGACTTTTCCATCGTTCTGGCGACAATTGCACGAGTTTAAAGCCAGTAGAACTCGTGCAATTTAAGAAACTTACCCTAGTAGACTTTGTGCTATTGTTCGTTTGATGTGTTGTGTTAGCTGTCTTAAGTTTTTGATTGCACCTATTGTTTCATTCCGATGTGTTGGGTTTATAGGGTACCCACGAGCAGTAACAAAGATAGTTTCATGTATTCCGTTTCCTTTCGAAGTTGCACCTTGAATATTTCCTTCAAAAAAATTTCGTTTTTTAATGGCAGATGAATTAGGGGGTTGCCTCATTCACGAACAGACAGCCCAAAGTAAGAGATGGAAAGATGAGCAAAGGGGGGGTTATTTAAAACTTTCTCTCTGGTGATTGGCTGCTCCATGTTAATCATTTTGTCGCCTTTTTTTTCAAAAAAGGGGTGTTGGGCGTGCAGATGTTGCCCTCTTGCGCACTTCTCGCCAATATTACAAAATGTTACCGCGTCGCCTCTGCTCCAACAATTTTTTTCACCACCCCCCACCATACCCCTCCTTTTCCCTTTCGCCTCCTGATGTAAATTGCTTAATAAAGGTGTTGAGAGCACGTGGTGCCTCCAACATGGCACAGCATCACCGCCCTCGGCTGTTAATTTGAAAACACCCTCACTTATTAGAAACCATTGCTTTGACCTTTAGTCAGCTTGCCTGCTGTTGCCAAGGCGCCCATATTTTGTGAAGAAGACGATGAGAGACTCGGATTCCCTTCCCCATCCTCCCCCCATCCTCTGCCAGCGCCCTCCTTCTCTTCTTCGCGTTTTCTCTCTACCCACAGCAGCAGCAGCTCCCCCTATCCTCCTCTTCTTCCCCAGCTGTAGCAGCATCACCGAGGACTTGATGGAATTCAATTCGTGGAGAAGGGAATTTGGATTCGGCTGGGTATGGGAGAGAGAGGGGAAGGGGGAAAGTGAGCTGAGCTGGGCCTGTCTGCTCATTGCCCTCTGCAAACGAAGGTCAGACGTGTGGAAATTTTTGCTGTCCTCTCCTATCCTGTACGGTTCGGTCCGTGGTAAAAAAAAAAGATGGGCTGATTCTCGTTGGCTGATTGGCTGAGAGTTTTCATGAGTGTCCACCGTAAATTAGAAGGATGCCTTGGAAATCAACTGAAGCAGATTTGTGTGTGGAGATTTGGCAGTTTAGGTTTTTTGATGGAACCCTTCGAGTGATTTTGTGGGTCTACAGTACTCGAGATAAGAGATTTCAGTAGCAATCTTGGAGTTTCATCATTTCGTAGTGTCGGGAATCTTGTGCAACACGTTGCATATACATGATTACAAATTAAGATACTATAGTGTGAATAACCCGAGTTGCGACATGACGCTTTTGACGTTATAAGATCTATAAATCGTATTAGGACTTTTCAGTAGGACCTAGATTCATGTTAAGTTGGGACTGGGCTAACACGGATAATCAATCAACATGGTTAATCTGATCGCATAGTTTGCATATAACTTTATAGTTTTTATATCTAAGAAACCTTTAAGACTTTTCCCCTCATAGTCATTTATTTTTACTAAGATTTAGTGAAATGTTCATTGTTTTTTAATTGCTGAAGAGGCTAAAAAATATGAAAAACCACTACAAATTATGATCCCCACGGTTAAGCGAGGCATGGATAATCGAGGTTCTGCTGTATTATTTGAAGTGCCCTGTGCGCTATTGTTTTAGCTGTGTGCTACGGAAGTCTAAAATAATTTTATAAAAATTACACTATTCTTTCTTCGAGTGTGACCATGGCAGGGGGAGGGATGGGTAGAGGAAGAGTTAAGAGTGGACGACCCTTTGATGCATCGTCCGTAGGGGTGGAATGAATTAATTTCCATCTGACTTTGTGTCTCTCTTCAGCTCCCCTCTCCCTCTCTTTTCTCCCAGTTGGTATGTGCGCATTGTTCATCAGCATGTGAAATTAGCTTGTCTCCCATATTGGACAGATAAATCCAAATTTATGACTGGGATTAGGCGGTACTTAAACAAGAAAACACCTTCCATAGCCCGGGCCCGATAAATATGGGGCCCCGCTTTGCTGCCGCAGGAACGGAAGGAAGCTCGGTGGGTGGGGTGTGGGTTGGGTAGGGTATATAGAAAAGGAGAAGGAGGAGTTATTGCCGAAAATAAAGGGTAAAAGTTTGATGTCCGAGGTAATAGTTGTAAGAGGATATGGGACGACAGTCGTTGACTCGAAGTGGCCCGCGATTGTCACTTAAGGGCGCCCCCTTTCCCTCCGCATCCTTCTCCGCGAGTCGGTCGTGGTGGGCGAGAGATGTGGTCATGAATATCAATGGACGAGGAGCTGCTGACCGTCCGCGAACGACCCCTGTAAGCAATAAATATAAAGTCGGTTGGGTTGGTGCGGGGATGGTTGGCGAAATTTTCCTCTCTTATCTGTTTGGTGTCTTTATGAAGAGGAGTGGTTGTGTTTATCTGGGGTTTTTATCTGGTTGTTTGTTCTCTGTTGCTGATTAAGTAAAAGTTGTGTTCGTTATCTCTGTGTTTTATTTATTTCGAGTATTTGTAGTTGGGAGTTTTTTTTTTGGCGTGGTGAGATTATTGAGAGGAGTGTTGAGTGTCAGTGGAGTTGAAGGGAGAAGAGAAAAAAGTGTCATCGTGATGAGTGAAGGTTAAAGGATAGTTTTGCTCATTAGTGGTGAATGGGGGATTGTGTGGAGTTGGGTTGATAAAGGTTGTGTGCTGTTGATATGGTGTTTGTAGTCGGTGTAAGAAAGTAAGAGTTTGACTATCTTGAATGAAAAATGTTATATTACAATGGACAAAGTTCATGGAGGGCACTGAGGAATGCTTACTGTTTTTTTTTTATGTTTATAGTATTATTTAATTAATGGACATAGTGTCTCAAGGAGTAGCCTTATAAGCCTTAACTAGTTTTATTTGTGCGAAAGTTATGCTCACCATTTTTAACAGTGCTCATTACTTTCACAGGAATTGGATAGTGGTAGCTTTGCTCCACTACCACTACCGATTCGAGCCACTATTCTTCAGAATAGTCTGCAGATGACAATACTTTAACTGTAAAGTAATTCTTGGTTATAAGAGTCAGTGGTCTACTTTTACCATGCAGCTATCTTGATTTAATATGGAAGTTCCTAATGCAATAAAATAATCAAACGTTACAGAATGAGGCTTTTTGCCCATCGCCTGAGGGCGCTGCTGTTTGTTATGGCTCTGAGCTAGCTCTGTTTACATGACTTGGAATGCTTCTATTTGTTGCATCTAGCCAAATCGAATGATGCAAATGAGTTTAAAGCGAAGCCATAAGATAAAATATTAGGTTTTTGCTTGAGAAGTCTAAGCGGCATTAAAGTTTATGCCTTAATATTGGCTTCGGCAGTGATCGAGGCGACACTATGGAGTGAGGCTACCACTGCACAAGAGTGTACCATTATAATATAGGTCCCTTCAAATTTCAATATGGAATGCATAAAATTAAGTCTTGAAAGAATGATTTGTAAACATTTTTTAAGATGTGTTTAATTTGAGAAACTTATCAAAGTCTTCAAAAGTGACTTCCTGCGAATTGAGCGCACCTATTGTTTGTCTCCAGTTTATGCATTTACCATACAAGCCTAACTCATCAAGTTCCATCTCAATCATCCTGCACGCCCACACGAATTTCTCTTTTTTTTCTATTAATATTATCATTCTTATTATGCGTACAGCAAATTGCAGGACGGGAAATAGTGAATAAACGAGGCCGCGTAGTTCCATTAAGGAAAGGCAACAACCGCCTACATTTCATTTGTTATGCCACTTTAATTTGTTAAAAATTTAATAAAACAGCGCCATCGGTTGACAAAAGCGATAAACACGAGCGAAAGAGGGGAACGGGAGTGGGAGGAGGACGAGCGGAGAGAGGAAAATGTGAGGTGTGGCGAAATTCGACAAGACGCCCACAATTACCACAATGTTTGCTTTGAAGATAACAATAAATTTGACTAATTTGCAGCCACGGCCGCTTCGCCGCCCACTTTCCACCCCATCCCCATCTCCCCCTTCCCCCCACTTCTCCATCAAGCCGACGAAAAATGGCGGGCGACCCACGATGCCTGCTGGACGGACATTGATAAGAGTGAATTATATTCCTTCCTAATGGAAGCTCCAAGTCGGGATCTGTTTTGTGCATCTATCATTGGCAGAGAAATTAAAGCCACCGCAACGAAAAGAGAGAGAGAGAGAAGGAGAGTGAGAGTCAGGGTGGGGCAGGGAAGGCAGGGGGATGGTATTTTGTCATCAAGTTTGTCGGCTGAATGGGTGGAGGAGTGGGGGTGCGGGAGGGCTGGGTATTGGAGGGCTCCCGCTTGTCGCCTTCTTTTCTTTCGTATAATGAATCACGGTTAAGCAATATCGACATGGGTATTGCTGGCGCTGGCTGCGTTCTGCTGCTTGGTTTTTGGAGTTTTGGGAGGTGGCTTTTGAAGTTTTCTGGGGTTGGAGTAGTCTGTTGTTTTTTGTTTGGTTTTTTGAAAAGGAATGGGTTTTTTTTTCGAAATTGTGGCGTATAATTTTCCGATTGTTTGTCTGTGCGCGTGTAATGGGCCGTTTATGGCCATGACAGTTGCTGTGGGAAATCTTGTACTCTACAAGCGTGAGCACAGAAAAACTCTCATTAGTACCGTATGCTAGGTGCTTTTGAAATACTTGTAATGCCAATTTCCTTTGCATCTTCGCATGATCGATCCATGATACTTCAAGATAAGGTCAGAGTGGCTATTCATTTTTGGATAGATCAGGCTGGGATCCAAAGGGACTAGATATTACTTACAAGCATTTTAAATGCATCTAGTACCAGTGTGTGATAGTAATTTTGTGCTCATGTGATATGATAATGAGATTGAAAAAAAAGAATTTTCAAGAAATCGCGACAATTCTCGGCGAGTCTCGAATTGTTTTGTTCAACATTCGAAATAGTTGCTGAAAGTCTAGACGGAGAGACAAGACTTCAAAACGGGACAAAATCAAGATTGGCAGTTATTTTGAGACTATCTTCAGTGAGTGTGGCCAATATATTGTTTTTACCAAGAATATCCCAAAGGAGAAAACTTGTGTTGCGTTTTTTGCAGTCGATAATTCATATACAGATGCATAAAAGTGCGGCTGTGGGAGCTATTTGAACTATAACTGTAACAGATCTAGTTAGATGTACACAAACTAATTTTAAATGTAGGAGTGGTAATTCTGTTTAAGGCGTATCGAAATTTTTGCAACCATTAATACTTTTAATAATTTAGAGGAGCATGTGTTATATATGCGGCAATATGACCTAGACTTGTCCGTTCTCTATTCATCATCTGAGTTCTATCCCACTCTGAACTGGAGGCCTTTTTCTTTCAAAGAGAAGGTTTGGTAGTGTCGTCCCTTGTAAAAGATGGCAAAATGTATAATGTAAAATTGTAAAAGATGGCAAAATGTATAATGAAAAATTGTAAAGAAGGCAAAACGAATAATGTAAAGAAGGCAAAACAAATAATGTAAAATTGTAAAATTGTAAAATGACCCCCATCTGTTGATTTTAAAAATCAATGCCAGGTCAGAGTTTAGACACAGCTTAATACCTTGGTTGTTTATAAGTAATATTTCGGTCTTACATTGCGTTGCATTTTAATAAAATTAAATAATTAAATTTTTTTTTACCTTTTTGCCTCTACAAGCATCGACAATTCCAGTCGATAAAATGACAAACCCGAATGCATCACACCAGGGTTCATCCTCCTCCTATGGTGAATCACGTTAAAAACGAAATGAAAAATTCCCCCGCACGCTTCGTTTCCCTCGGTTCATCGAAATGTCCCCTTTTCTGCGCGGGCCTATTACCACCACGCAAAACAACAAAGCCGAAAGAAAAACCGCTCCTAGGCGCTAACAAGTGCCATAGAAAAGGTGGGCTGAGTGATGAGGCATAAGAGTGCGTGAATGCATCGCGCCATAATTAATGTAAGCCCGTTTACCGCTCACTTGGAGACGAAATAGGGCGGCGTGTCGAGTTTGATCGCGGCTTTAAGAGTTGTCAAATTGAATTACAAGACGAGGTGGGCAGCGAAAATTAACGCCTTTGATTTATAAGCGAAGAAGAAGATGCGAACTAATGATTGGGAATCCCGTTTCGCTGAAAGAAGAAAGACAAAAAAATGGATTTCGATTTTTTTTTTCTATCTACCTTTTGTATTTTTAATTGGATGGTAAGATGAATGGGTGTGAGGCACAATCGAAAAGAAGTAAAAGAAAAAGGAGATAAGGGGGTGTTTACATTGTGATAAGTGTCAGGTCTGGTCTTCTCCCTTTTTTTTGTTTTTCCAGTTTGATAGACACGAGTGCCTAGTAAATTGCAAGAAACTTTTGCCTTTTTGTTTCCATGGTAACGCTGTTGTCATCATATTGATAACTTCTCTCTTTTATTGTGCTCTCTTATATCCACTAGAGGGGGGATAAAGGGAGGGTTTGAGACGGAGAGTGGAGAGGGATGGATAGGGGGGATTGTGAAGCATGTGATTTATTGAATAAGAGAGTTGAAAATTGAAGCTAAAAGCTGCAGTTTGCTTCATAATTTCATTTGGAAACGAGTGCAAAGCCATCTGTGCACAGTTATGGCTTGCTGGATGCTCTCCCATGTAGTTAATACATGTCGTTGGCCTTTGCCATTTGCCGTTGGATTTATTAAATATAATTTTGATGGCGAGAGTATACTTTGTGCCAAAGTGTCTCTCCCGTTGTGTGTCGAAAAGGGAAAGGGTTGAAGAGAGAGAGAGGAAGGGCGAACGAGTTAGAAATTTGTAGTCGCACGTGCTCGCGAGGCCTCTCTCCCACAATGCATCAGAGCGACTCAGTGCTCAGTTAGTGTCAGTCTGTGGTTGGGAGAAAAATTATTAGCCAAGAAATGAGTCGGATTAAAGGGGTGGGGCGCGGACGTACGAGGAAGCGAAGTTTTGTTTTGCGATTTTGGGGTTGGGGAGTCGTGGGTACGTTTTTCGCCTTTAATGGGTTTTGGTTTGTTATGTGTGTGCTGGGGTTTTAGTTGTTGGAAATTGTTCAGGTTTAAAGCTTTAGTGGTGTAAATTGTTTATTTGGTTTGCTGTATTTCAGTTCTAGAAGTTATTTTGTAGGTGCACTGATTTCTTCCATAACAGGCATTAATAACATTGGTAATAATGAAAATTAGCATTGATACTAGATACGTTCAGTAAGTTAAAACTTCGGGTTAGGTGTTAGCAATTCATTAACATTGTGAATTAACACCTAACACCCTTAAGACATTACTTTTTGAATGCAGCTACTGTTATTGAAGAAGTGGGTGCACCTAGTGTTAACACTAATTTTTCACGAAAGTCTTCCTATATACAGAGGGCACATCAAAATTAGCATTAAATATACGTGAGAAATTCGACACTAATATGGTGTTGTAATAATACATCTGACATTATATCCATGTACTGATATAGTATTTTTGTTGATCACTTTTTTCGCAGGCCCCTTCTGTGATGCTATGTAGAGCTCCACTATATGGTTCCTTATCTTTTTTTTATATATCTGCATATAAAAAGAAATAAAAAGTTAGTGATTTACTATTGAAACTAAATTAGCCTCCATCTTAAATTTCGTTTCCGGCATAAAGCATTTCGAAATTTTTTACCGTTCCATGCTCTTTTTTTTTAGTCACCCTTCATTTTTTTCAGCACCTTTGCATGCCATGGCACCTCGGCAGAACTTTTGCTTTTTGTTCATAGTTTTTTATTGAAATTCAATTTTCATCAACCTCGTGGTTTTAGATGAAAATGCACGGTAATTTCAATTTATCCACTCAAAGACACTCAATCCGTGGCAGGAATACTTCGCTTAAATTTAGCGCCACATCGCCAAACTTTTTTCTCTTCTAAAAGAAAAACCTTAGTAGATGAATTCGAGCAATGAAGGGCATGAAACTTAAAAACCTACACCAGAAAAGAAAAACAAAAAACAACTTAGTTCTAGCTTGGAATTCGTTCTTTAAAGCTCCAAGAGAGCAGAAGGAAGTGTTCTGGCGCATTGTCCTAGTGACATCTGGCGGAGAATTGACTCGCCTGGCGTTCTATTTTACGTTGCTCTCGTTTTTTCTTTTTTTTTTTTCTTTTTCTCCTATGCCCTGATCAGCATTACAAATTCGTAACTGGGGAGAAAAGAGGAGTAGAAGGGGGGAAGGCGAACGAGGTGGAGAAACGATAGGAGAATGCGCGAGCGAGCGCATTATCTGCCTATGACGAGATAAGTTGGACTCAATTTCCGTCTTGGGCCTAATCAGCCTGGATGACGATCGGTGGCGCACAATTGAAGCAACACATGGCACGGGTAATGACGTCATCGGAGGAGAGGAGTCGGTCCTTCTCTCTATTTTTTATCCCCTCTCTTTTTCCGTAAAAGGAAAGAAGGAGGTGTGTGTGGAAGAAATGAACGCATTTGTATTCTCGGTGTCTGCTTTACTTGCTTTGCCTTCGCTTTCCATCCTCCTGTGGCTTATTTAATATTCATCCAGAGTGGAGAATGTCGCACAGATTTAACAGCTAGTCGCCTTGTTGAATGCGCAAGCGCGACATAAGTAGCGACGTCGTGCGGCAAAACGATGATGGCGATGATTGTATTAATGATGGGATTGATTTTTTTTTTGGTGGTGGTGTGTTGAAGTGGATTTGTTTTGATAAAAATGGGATGTTTTTATTCGGGTTTGGTATCTGAGGAATTTGTTGATAAGAAAGTTTACCTGATAGTATTTTCGTATAGAGGGTAATGGTACAGTATAGTGAGGCAATGGTGGTTAGATAAAGGTTTATAGGTCCCTTAAAGGTGTTAGTATTGTGAGACTAGGTATTTTTTTCCCAGTCTCTTGTAATATGTAGTCCCTTGAATTCCTGGCATGATCGATCCTCGATGCATTAAGAATAGTTAAGAGTGACCAGATGTATTTGTTATTCATGGATCCTTATGCTAAGAATACAAGGAATTGTTGGAGACTGGAAAGAAAACCTAGTGACACATAACTGAACTAAAAGATAAAGATAAGATAAAGTTTTTTATGCTCGTGTGTGTTTACATAAAGATATTTAACATACATGTGCTATACTATGTATATGTGTAAACCTAGGTATGGTTCCAGATAGAGTTACATGATTGAACCATTTATTGGATTTACGTTTAAGAGGAATCCAGCTGTCCAGGGGATTTCGTTTGAAATTTTGCCTTATATAGGAGAATTTGAGTAGTAGTTAATAAATTTATAAGCTGGATATTTCACCAATAATTTAGCCGCTGATTAGTCAGCCAGCTAAGGTTAATTATAGCAATAAATCATCCGAAAAACAAATTGTCTGATCTGTGGCGTTTTATGTGTTCGGTGACTTGACTCATTTATTGTTATCTCTTCCGAATGGCATTCGTGATCCAAAAATTAACCGATAATCGTGCACTTGAACTTGGGATACCGAAGTTCTCCGTTTTGACAATTTTTGCATCACTCGTGTTACTATTAGGTAAGTTTTAAGTTTTTGACCATTCTTCTGCTCACTCGCTCACATAAAAATTCGGTATGATGAATGTACAACAATTATGGAAACTACGCGTATTGATCTATGGCACGGACAAAACGGGCTGATACAACTGCACAATGAAAGCTCGACCGAGCGAAATCAATTAAAATATCCAACTCCCGTATGCACAACAAACGCGGAGCAATTCGTGCCGAGTCGTTTATGGGTTATTCGGAAAATCATGTTTTATGCGCAAAACTCCCCCCTATTAAGGTAGTAGAGTTTATGGAAAAGAGGCAATATAAAGCAAACAAGTGCCGCATGACTTGCGACCGAAGTGACAAAACAGAGAGAAATAGAGAAAGAGCTGTTAATGTTGATTAGAGAGTCGGTTTGGTGTGTGTGCGCTGCTTTGAAACCAAGATTTATGACCACTGACAACCAATCATAAGCCCTGCAGTGCAATTTCTGTATGTATAGTTAATTGCCGTCGCTAGAATATGGCGAGTAGGTGCGTGATGATGTTAAAGTGTGCATTTTTAGTTTATTGCTCGTCTGAATTATGCATTGTTGGTCGGAAAAAAGTTTGGGAGACAATAATTTGAATATTATTGTGTATGGAGGTCTGTCAAAGCGGCTGAGAAAATTATAATGCGTGAGGACCATTTAGGAGCGAAAAGGGTGGGATTGGATTCTTTTGAGGAATTTTCTGTCAAAGGTTTTTGTAAAGGTTGGCCAGGTTTTTTTTTTTATTTCGGGGGAGCGAAATTAATTTCGAGATTTGTCTTTTTTGGGGTCCACGCTTCAGTGGCTAATATGCCTTTGCATGTGCCGCCAGCTAAACTGGTAGAAACTGTGTTTTATTGAATCAAATTATTATGTTTGACAACTTTGGGGTGTCGCCAAACGTCAGATTTGAGAAATAGGAACAAAAATAAAAACTGGAAATTTTTCTTCTTACCCGAGCACTTAAAACAAAAAAGTGTAAAGCTATTTAAGCCCTGGTAAATATTTAGCTTGACATATGTATGTACATCCAGGAGTGAGCAGATAACAGAGTAGGCTAACTGTGTATAAACCAGGAAAATATTGCTTTTTAAATTTTAATCTAAAACAATAATATTGTCCAGGATTCTTACCTAACGAGACTTTTTGAGGTCTAGATCTAAGCTTGAGATTGATTAAATCATCTTGATAAGGAACTCTAAAAAAATTTAATCCCTTGTATCCAGGCAATTTATACTGAGGCAAAATGTATTTTTTGCTCGCCGGGGTACACCTATGAGCACACAAAAAATGTCATTCGTACCATATACTGGTGCTTGCTGGTGTTACTTTTGAAATGCTCGCAATATCTAGTCCATTCGTATCCTGACATGATAGATCCATGATACTTCAAGTTTGAGTGACTATTTGTTTTCATTCATTGATAGATTATATCTGGAAGAAAAGGACTGTAGATATGACAGACATTTCAAAAGTGTACTAAATGCCACGTTTTTGTGCTCGTGAAGGTGAAGCATTGCAGTGAAGCATTGCATACTCTTACTATCTATCTGCTCTTGATACAATCTCAGAAATTGATTACTTTAAAAGTAGACTTCGATTTCTCCCTTCCTCGATATGAAAGAAATTAAAAATTCACTACTATTTCTCCAACTTTTCTTTCTCCTTACACTCCAGCCAACTCTCTTCTCCTTTCCCCCTTACTATTCCTTCTCCCTTCCATCGAAGGATCAGCCAAGTCGCTGGGCCCATCAGTCTTGAGCTCCCAACTCCACCTTCCCCCCACACACACACACCATCCCCTCCTCCTTTCCTTCGTCTTCTCTCCCTTCTCCCCCGTATAAGTTGAGAGGGGAATGCTATTCATCATTGGATTCGGTTCTGTCGAGGAAGAGGGAAGAATTCTCTATCTGTGGCTCTCCCTTCAGGATGCAAGTGGAATCAAACAAGAACTTTTTTTTTCTCTTCTTCTTTCTCCTTCTTCTTCTTCTTCTTCCTTTTCGCGAGAGGAAATTCAGTGAGAAATGCAAGCAGCAGCTAGTGTGGTCCGCGCGATAAATAAATAATAGGCGAGTTGGATGCTGCGAAAGGGAGAAGTGTGGGGTTGGGCTTTGGCGAAGGCTTTAAAATATGCACAAGAGCATTAATCTCGAGACGATCGTCTCTTGTCAAGAGTAATTAGGCCTCACGTCACAACAAACTAACGACAAACATTTTGCCTTGTTGCGTTTGCGAGAGGAGGAAGAGAAGAGAAGAGAGGGGTTGCTATGCAGCTATAGTCGTCGTCGTCGTCTTAATTCATTTGTTGGTCGCGGGCGGCGCTGTTTCGCCACTCATCTAGAACGCATATATCTCGGGGAAAGAAAGGAAGGGATGAAACTTGATCAACATGAGGAGCCATGAATTTGGGCGCTTGTTTACCGCGGCTGGGTTCGGGTTTTGGGATGTAGTGGTGCTTGGGATTTTTTTTTGTTGCTGGTTGGGGTTTTTTTTTCTGTTTTTAGCTTTGGGCCTTTGGGATGGTCGTTTTTGTTTTCCTTTTCGCGGAGTGGTGGGTTTGGAGATGGGTGATGGGGTGGATTTTTGCGTTTGTTGGGGTTTCGAATCGGTGAGCGTCGAGTGTTGTTTGTATGTGATTTTTTTATTTCATCTTTTTGGAGTAGAGTCACGTGAAAGAAAAGAAAAATTGATTGGGAATTTGGACTTTTTTTTTTAGAATTGAGTTGTTATTGCTGTTATCATCATCATCGGCTTGGTCATATTTTAAGTATGGAATTAAAGTATTGAAAGGAAATAATTGGCACAGAAAAAAAAATATTTTCTTCAAATTTTTTCAAAATCTTCAATCGGACTTTGTATGTACATACTAACTTTTTATTGATCAATGTACCACTCTGGAATTAACTAGAAATCCCATTTCAATCATTAATGTTGCTATTTGATTGCCTATTTCATGCCGGCACTGGTGGTTCAGTTGGTTGGCCACTTGCCTCTGAACCCGAGTGAGCGGGTTCAAACCCGGCCAGTGTCGGTCACATTTTTCCGTGTTTGGAAAAATGTGAAAGTGGCACAGCTTTGTCAAT
>JAQGBF010000033.1:0-14844 GCA_034698245.1 Schendyla nemorensis | reverse complement strand
ACAATGAAATAAAAGTCATTAGATATATATGACTTTTTATTATAAGATATAAGAAATCCCATACTATGCGTAAAGTAAACTTCGCATACAAAAGAGCAATAACTTAAAGAATGAAACTAAAGCTCATTTTGTAAATCTTTTTTTAGTATAATTAGTTTGCTTATTATTATTATCATTATAGATAATCACCCTCTTTGCTGCTATTTGCAGCATGACGTATCCACTCATCCTGGCATATCCCATCACCACTGCAGCAAGATTAATGTTACCCCTAGGCAGCTTAGCAACCAGCTGTGGCCTACATCATTTACGCCTACGTCATACTGCAAATGGCGGCTTTCAGGCAGATCTTATTTAAAGTTTTCCATTAACTTGGCTGTCCCGGGGGTAAGAAGAACACAATGCTTTAGCTTGTTCTTAAAAACATTTTATGGCCATTATAAAGGGGTCTAACAATCGTAATTTTAAATAAATAATGCTCTTTTCATCCCATCCAACAAATGTCTCCACCTTATTCACAAAAAAGTATTTCAAAATGAAAAGAATTAACACTTACCTGTTGCACTAACTTTATTGAAACCTCTTACTTATTATTAAGCTATGGTTGTCTATTATATATTGTGGGCAAGGTTTTACTGATTGCCCACCTGCCCGTCTTGGCAGCTTTGTTTTCGATCGAACACCTGGTTTTGCTAGATAATCTTCACACTCTTGTTTAAGTTGCTTCCATGCGGTACTGTAGTAGTTGTGTTGCGGAGTCTCAAAACCTTCTTCACAGCTCTCATCCGTACTTTGACACTGCCAATCGTCCATGGCTGTGAACAAAGGGTCGATTAGGCTCGCATCATCGATGGAGATATGCTCTAATGCAGTCATTCTTTCCTTTGATTCTAAATTAAATTTACATTTAGATGAAATTTTTAAGAATGAAAACCTTTTAGTGTTTATTACTTCTTTCTTTTCTCTTTCTATACTTGGCCTGTTCGGTATGTTTCGGATCACGTGTAAGCGCATCCCTTTTAGTGTTGAAATACACTTTAGTGGCATCTGGCGAAAATATTCATAATATAAGTATTTGTATATACATTATAATAAATCATAACACGTCACCTAGTATTTCTTCTCTGTCTTTGTGATTAGGATTTCCCATCACGTGTTCTACCATCGTGTTAGTCATTTGTCGGTTGTGACGGGTCAAATAACTGTAAATACATTACTAAAATAAAAACATATTCCTAGACTTTTACAAAAAAATGTGTAAACTATAACCTCTTATTTTCTTCTTTAAAACGCCAACATAGTCCCTTCTCGTGCACTGCGTAATTGTATGCTGCATGTACTTGCCTCTAAAGTGCAAAATGTTCTTTAATTTTATACGCTTTTGCTTCATTTTTAATACAAACCCCATGTAACTTACAATGAGTTTCCTATCCGTTGGTGGTTTCTTGTGTTTACTTCTAGGCATTATTGTTTCATTACTAGCATTTTTTGCCAAATGCTTATTTAGTTCTTCAGTTAACATCCCCTTTATCATGTCCAGGGTCAGAGGTTCATTAGGCACCTGCAATACAAAATTATAAATTTTAGAAATTAAACAAATGCTTAGGGAGAGGCAGGGGTTGCATTGTGTTTACATTATTTTTGTTTTCTGCAGCAATTTCTGCCCTAATTTCCATTTCAATTTCTTTACGGAACTCCTGGGAATTCTTTAACTCCTCCCGCCAAATTCTTCTGGCTTCATGCTATATAAAAAACTTGAATTATTTATTGTGCGGAAAGTTACCTTTACTTTTTTCTGGTAAATTTTTTAAAATGATTTACGGTTGGTGCAGAAGGTTATTAGCTTGATTTACTTTTGTAAAGTAAATAAAAATTAATAATGCTATACCGTATTTTCTCTAATAATTTAGTCATTTTTTGGGAGGTAAACGCTGGGTCCAACGATGGCCATTATCAATACACACCCCCTGCGTTTATTACTCACTCTATGGTATATATATATATATACTGTCTTAAAAATCTTTCCTTCTCTCCATCATTAGCCTCTCCATCATTAGCCATCACCTATGTTCGTTCTAGTGAGTGCTATGTCGGTCTAACGAGATCTCTGACAAGATCTAGCTAGAACCGATGAGCACCCTTATCAGTAGAAAAATGAGCATTTTTTCCCGTACTTACTTCGTCTTCTGAATATGATAGTTGTAGACTGTTACCCTCTGACAATGGTGAGCTGACTTCCTATTTAAAAATAAAAATATTTTATGAATGAGTAAGATAAGGGAAAAATGCACGCATGAATTACTGGTGGAATGGAAGATGATGGGCTTGGCAGGCGCTGGGACGGGTAATTTCTTTGTGAGTCATTTCTTGCTGGTGAACTATAATTTATTTGCGAATGATGGGTCGATTGAGTTGTGCCGAGGCTGCGTTTCTTATAAAAAATAAAGTAAAAATTAAAACTATTCATTATGATTATCTAAATTATGATTACACGTATGATTGAATATACTCACTGGACTCGCTGGTCGGTTAGATAATTTGCTTTGCTGGGACGGTGGGCCATCATCATCATCATTGCTGAACAGGTTATCAGGTAATTTAGACACAGAGGTTGTTGCTGGCATTAACTTTCTTCGCACATCAGTTGACTGAAATTGTTTCAATAATGGAGCAATAAATTAGTACTGATGAATGGGATGTGCTGTCAGTGGGAAATAAATTATTATTACCTTCTCTCCTCTTAAATAACCATTTGCTATCCTGCCCGACTTATATATCTCTGGAGTGGTAGGGTTAATGCTCCTGAAATCCCCGTCATCATCATCGTCATCGTCATCGTCCCCTGTCCTCAGTCCAAGTTCCGCATCCTCTTCTACTGCTGATGTCTCAGCATGTTCCTGTTCATCGACATCATCATCATCAGCAATATCATGACTGTTGTCAATGTCGTCATCATCTTCATTCAAAGGGAACTAAAAAAACATACATGTCCCATATTTACAAACAACTTCTTATAGTATCAATTACAACAAGTTTCAGGGAAACTAGTGTTCCCCTCCTATAATAAGGTTACCGTAAATTCTCTAGTAAACGCCGGGGGCGTTCCTCGAAAATCACCCCCCGTCAGACCCGGCGTTTATTAGGGTTGCAAGTCTATTAGGACGCGCCGCGTTTATTAGAGAAAATACGGTATAATCGAATGGTGCACACACTTCTTCTCTCGCAAGGCAATTTAGCTAAATTTACAAACTATAAATAAAGTTTTACTAATCTATAACCTGCTGATTGTCCTTAGAAGCTTTTGCATTATTCTTGTTATTTTTCCCAACCTTATTTTGTCCCTCCTAAAAAGAAAATATGTTTATCGATTATTATCCAATTTTGTATTAAATTTCAGACATATGTTTCTTACAAATTCTTCAATTTTCTTCCTCAATTCTTCTTGTTGCTTCTGCAACTTTTTTAGGTAGCCTACTCTCCTTTTCACGATCGCGGGCTGTTGTAATAAATAAACAATGAACAAAAAAAAACAGCTATAAAAAACGATTTTACTTACTTTAGCACCAGCATTTCTATTAATTTGTTTTGGTTTCTTCAAGAGGCTCTCCTCATAGTTCTTAATAATCTGTGCAATTTATATTTTAGAACTGTGCAACTTTTATATATTATTACAATTATTTATTTTACCTGCTGCGGCTCCGCACGACTTCTATTTTTTCCCCTGCGCCCCGATTTCTTATCTGAAGCCCCAAGCACCTGCATTTCTTCAAGAACTGCATCTTCTGACAATGACTTTTGTTTATTTCGTTTAGGCGCCATAACTATAAAGTAATTATTATTTAGAAATAGTATATGACTGTGAAGGTATGCTAAAACAACCAAATATATATACACTCCGTACTACAACAAATACATACTACTTTTCTTCTAAAACTTCAATGCCCGCACTCGCTGGAATTGCAATGGTGGCCACAGGAAACGACGTGTTAGGAGAGTATGATGGAAAATTTTTTTAAATGCTTTTTGTAGAAAATTTTTATAAAATGTAAAATAAGATTTTTACGCTGTTGTTAATCATACTTTAATCATACTTTCACCTTATAAATTTTTTTAAAAATTGTTTTTTTTTTTGCGTAAAGTTACCATATCCTGAAAAGCGTGTTCATAAACCACCACTAGCAGGCGCTATGATCGTAAGCATGACATGCTTTTAGTGACTGGAAAATAACATACTGACATTAGGTAAATAGTAAGCATAAAAATATTTCTGAAGAGGTTCCTTCTATAATATTTATTAAATATGCTCTCTAAAATTCAACGTTTTTTTTTGTAGCAAACTAATAAGCTGTTAACTATGATATGATATACAGTTGACTCTAGTTATAACGAATCGTGTTATAACGTAATCTCGGCTATCACGATTTCTTTTAGTAAAATTTGGTCTGGTTCATTGAAATAAGTACTGATACAACGGATCAGTATATCATATCAATTACAGTTGACTCTGGTTATAATGAATCTCAAGGTTATATGGCGAAATCCGTTGTATCTTCGCCATATAACCTTGAGATTCGTTATAACCAGAGTCAACTGTAATTGATATGATATAATAAAATAGATATAATAAAATACGATATGTTATATGATGTGAAAATCCCATAGCATTACACTTTTGTATTCTTATAAAGTACTTATTAAGTACTTAATATGACAGCTGACTCTTGTTATAACGATTCGGAAAAGGAAAAAAATAGTTCGCGATATCGGGAAAATTTTGTTTAAAAAAATTCGTCACACACGAAAATTCATTATCGCGATTCGTATCAAGCTAGATTAAGACTAGGACGGGACGTAACATAAGCTTTTAAATAACAAATATTCTGATCCTTGACTTCAGACAAATGCTCAAATAATTTATTATTTAGAAGCTGAAATTTTGTCCTCATTATTGGAAATTAATTAGTAGTTTAACGTCCTCTCCCGCCCCTGCTGTAACCCCTCCCCAATTGAAAATTTAAAAAATTATCCGCCCTCCCGCGCGCCCAAAATTAAAAAAAAAACGGCTTCGAAAACCCCCCAAAACTAACCATCCATTCCTGCTGCACACCCCTAACACTTCCACAGTTTGACCTCGGTTTCTTCCCCTCCCCCCCCGTTGGGCCAAGACGATTTTGCTAGGGGAAAAGGGGTAAATGACCAAAACGTTGAGGTTTGAAACTTAAAAATACAATTATTTTGGTGATAAACATGACCCACCCGCCCCATATGTATAACAATTAGCTCAATTCAGTTTTTAGGAAAAAAAAGTCCCTCAGGGTTTTGGAAATTCTCGGACGTTAAACTATTAAGTTATTTCCAATGGATGACCTAATGTTCTCTTCTTTATTATTAAATTTTATTTTTGAAAAGAACGTGTGTATTTAGTGTGAGTTGCACGATAGAGTATCTGTAAACCGAACGTGCCTGTTAAATAAATCATCTACTTTTAGGTATACGTACGTCCTCACACTTTTTATTGATAAATAGCTTAGTAACGGAAAGTTGTTAATTCGTTATGTATTAATAATCTAAAGCTGTAGGTAACAAGTATTATTTTCTTTGTATAGCAATAAATCCAACAATGTCACGTTCTCACCGAGAAGACACACATGCCTATCAAACTTGCCATCACTGTAACCAGTCCATTTCGCGGCAAAATATTCGTGCGCATATTCGCAAACATGAACAACGGAAACAGGAGTTAGATCAGCCAGCTGCTAAAAAGTTGTTGGTATTAAATGTTTCTGATGACGAAGAAGACGTGAACATGGAGCAGCCACTGCCGGGTGGCCAAGCACATGACCCGCCAGAACTTCTTTGCCACCATACACCATCAGCAGCAGCAGGAGATGACGATTCAAATGAACCAGATGAGTTTACCGATAATACGCAATTTAATTTTAATGTTCCTGATGACGACGATGATGACGAACCAAATACAGATGACGCAGATGTTTTGGGAATTAATCTAGATGAGATTGTCGAGGACGAGATTGACATGAACAATTTATCAATTCTGTTGGAACGCTACATGCTACTTTGGCAGTCGAAGTTTAAAGTTTCTAATGGAGGTGTTTCTAACCTATTGAAGTTTTTATCAAACTTATTTCGTCTGGCGCAGTGTCCCATTAAAGTGCGTTCGTATTGGCAACTACATAAACAGCTGGGAGAGTCAATTTCATTTTCAAAACTTGTTGTTTGCCCACGTTGCCATTCTCTCAGCTCACTTGCAAATCTGAAATCTCAAGTTCTTCACGATCAAAGCCCCATGTGTCAAACAGTATTATTTCAAAATCCTGAAGAGGGTGCACCAGAGGGTGAGAGGTGTCATACAGAATTGTTACTTAAGAAGAGAATAGCAAACGGACAATACGAATGGCAACCCAAAAAGGAATACTGCTACCGTCCGCTTCAGCAATCTCTACAAACCATGTTTCTGCGTCCGGGGTTTGCAGAGTCTATTAATGTATGGCAAGATAGAAAAGTGAAACCTAATGACTTGGTGGATATTTACGACGGGCGTGTATGGTGCGAGTTCGTTGAGAAGGAATACCTTGGAAAGGATCGTCTGGGTCTGATGATGAATGTTGATTGGTTTAGACCTTTTAAACATTCCACATACAGCATTGGAGCCCTGTACCTTGTTCTTTTGAATTTGCCCCGCTCTGAGCGTTTCCGGAGAAAAAATGTCATTTTGATTGGTTTAATCCCACACATGACAAAGGAGCCACCCCTAAACACCTTCATTGAGCCATTAGTTGCCGAGTTACAGGAATGGCATGAGAAGGGCTTTGATTTACGTACATATGGCACACCTACGACTGAAGTGATTGTCAACTACAAAGCGTATTTGGTTTGCATTGGTTGCGATATTCCTGCGGCAAGGAAGCTTTCTGGATTTCTCGGGCATAGTGCAGATCTTGGGTGTTCTAAGTGCTACAAAGAGTTTCCTGGTACTGTTGGACAGAAGAACCATAGCGGATTCGATCGTGAGAGGTGGGAATTAAGAACGCAAACGCAGCATGACATAGACATGGTCGAAGTTAAAAAAGCCAAAACGCCAGCTGAGAGGACAGAGCTTGAAAGGAACTACGGGATTCGAGACAGCTCTCTATTGCTATTAGAATACGTGGACATCGTCAGACAACACATAATAGATGTCATGCATTGTTGTCATCTTGGCGAAGCAAAGAAGACCAGCCATCACATTCTGATAGAAAACAACGTTAGGAAAGCTGACTTTGCGCTAATGCAGTTAATTGTTGACTCGATGATAATTCCTCCGAGTATTGCCCGCATTGTGTGGAAGCTGTTTAGTTTGTTTTCGTCATTGACGGGTAATCAGTGGCATGGATTCACCACTGTTTTTTCGCCCGTTTGTTTCAATAAGGTGATTTCCGAAGAACATTTCCGAGTATGGGAAATTTTTGCAAAAGCGTGTACCATCTTATGTTCGAAAATCCTAACAGTAACGGAAGCAAAAATGGCCGACCGATTGATGTTGAAATTTTGTAAGGAGGCTGAAGTTGTGTTTGGCGAGGACTTCATCTCAATAAATATGCACATGTCCTGCCACATTTTGGAATGCATATTGGACTTCGGCCCTGTTTATGCATTCTGGCTTTATTCTTTTGAGAGGTATAATGGAATCTTACAGCAACAGAAGCATAATAATCGAAACGTTGAGGCACAGATGTTTACGAAATTTCTACAAGATATTCATTGCAGTGGTGTACAAATTGAAGACGTGACCAATGATAATCAAATGGTTAGCATTTTTCGTGAATTGCAAGGTTGCGAGAGGAAGACCGGTTTGTGCGCTTCGGTAAATGACAACGATGCCATTTACTATGAACTTTTTAACCTAACCAGAAAACATGTGAACTTGCAAGAAGTTGACTGGTCAGTCGAAACGTTTAGTGCTGCAATCCGTCCCAGCAAAGAGATTCCTTGCTCCCTTAATGATGAGGTTCTGGGAGGTGTCACCCAAATGTACAATTTCTTGTATCCAGGAAATAGTTTTTTGATTCCTCCCAGTGCCTTTGACATTAAAAATGTTTCTGTAAACAATACGATGATTGGGTGCTTTCAGTGCAGGAGTGAGTCCTCATCGTATATTTGTGCTCATTGGTTTAAGTCTGCCGGTGAAATTTCTTCTTCCGCTCGTGCAAGATGTGGCCAAATTATAAAGTTATTTTGTCACTATATCACAGATGATGAAGAGAAGGTCAAGAAGCACATTATTGCACGGGTACGCTGGTTTACACAATTAAATGTAGACTTGCAGCATAAGCATAGTGAATTGGCAACATCATATTCTGTTGTTGAAGAAGTTGCGAGTTTAGCTGATTATATACCAGTACAAAGGATCTCGTCCACCTGTGCTGCATATATTGAAGACGACCTTCATCACATAACGTTGGTGCCAACTCAGCGCAATTTTGACATAGAGTAATTGACCACTGGCGGTTTAATTTATTGTCATTAGAAATAAGAATTATTGTCATTTTAGAAATAAATTATTTCTTTTTCGGATGGAATAGTTGTTGTCATTAGTATATTTCGCACATATTAATCCCATATTATGTACTGGACACATTATTAATTATTAATTCACGTATTGTTATCAATGATGAGAAAGTATATATTGCTAAAGTGTTTCAAAAACGTAACACTGGACCCTAACACCTAAGGTTCCTATCGAAACGAGACGATCGAGATTTGATGTGTCTCGTTCTCGTCTCGTCTCCATTTTCAGCTTTCAAAATCTCGATCGTTTTGGTTTTTATTATTCTCGAGATCGTCTCGTCTCGTCAAGAAACTACAAAAATTTCGAGATTCTCGTCTCGTATCGACACAACAAAAAGAAAAAAGTTATAGCGGAAAACTTCACACAAAAAGGCTTTCAAACGAAAGAGCAGGGCACGAGCAGGGCATCTTAACTGGATTCTCTTGATTGTTTGTTGCTGGGGAAGTCCTTTGCCTTGCCCTCAAGCATGCAGCTGAAAGCAATTAGGCGCAACTTCCCCCGCCTTATCCTGTAGAGGGCAAGAAAAGAAGTGGGGGGGGGACCATAGCAGTGGTTTGAGCTTTTGAACTTTATTACCATTCACTCACCCATTGCCCATCCAGGAACCACCTAACTGAAAAGACACCAGCAATTAACAGTAGGAGAGCATTCCAACATGTCCTCCAACACCTTTCACAACATAAACAGTAATAAACTTCCCCAAGTTTTATTAACACTTTACTATAAGTTATCTCTTCCACTGAAAAGTCATTTCAAGCTTTTATACCAAAACGAGACGATTTCCGAGAAATTTCTCGTCTCGGTAGGAACCCTAAAACACCATTTTCTTGCTAAAATTTTATCATAGAAAAAACGATGAGCCAAAATTGTTTTATTGTTTTCAGATTCACAACAGACCTTACACCCTAAAAGGTGTAACGTAGTCTTGATGTGCAGTCGACTTTTTAATGTACGAAAATTTTTTATATCCCTATTCGATATAACCAGATCGACTGCTGTCATATCAAGGCTCGTCGTGGTGTCTAGTTGTCTAGTGACAAGATTGGAAAGAAATTTTTCTTTGAAATGCATAAATATTGTTAAAATTTCGCAGTCAATATCATTTATTTGAGACTAAGCTTCGACGAATTTGGAAAATTTTTATACTTATTTTATTGTATATATATAGCCTTTTAAAAAAAGGTTGAGCAATGAACAATGATGTCCAAACATATATATAATAGATAAAACCTGCTGCTTATTGATTTGAGTGCAAGAACATTTATCTGCCACGCGGATAGCAGTTGACTTATTTTGTGGTTGGAAAGTTACCTTGTCCCTTACATGTCCTTTTTGTGTTGAAAATAGCCAAGTTCGTATATAATTATTTATGCCATCATCCATCATTCTGTTCTTTTTTATGATGGTATCCAAACAAAGTGTGCTCTGAATCTTTGAATTATATGAGCAGGAGATTTTGTTGTGTTAACCACAGAACACATTCAAGTTTATCTTGTATAGTTGCCCTGTTTCATGCAGTTATCTTGCTCAACTCCATTTCAATTTACAACAATAAAATGTTTTCCCATTTATTCCTATGGGCAGTGTGACTGTCTGGTTTTTATTTATTATCTCATTATCTATTAAACTTATGAATCAAAAACTTTGTCAGGAAAAACTGTAGATATCCATTAATATGCTAGTAAATTTTCCGCCAAATCAAAATCAAAAGTATATTTATTTTTTTATTGAATTTTCGTGGTGGGTCAGGAATTTTGGGACAAACGAACCCTGTATTAACATTTTCAAAATATGCAATGAACACAATAAAAAAGCTCAAGATCTTGAGATCACTCGAGTGGAGTCCCAGGCAGCCCCTCTACAAAGACAAATCTACTAAGTAGAAAATCCTTATATTTCTATCCCTTTAATCCTGTCAACTTTGATATGTACATGGGATAAGGTTGAAGGACAGTGAGCGTAGTGGAATTTTTATGCCCCTAATAACTTTTTTTTTTAATCAGGCAGGCCCACCAAAACTCTCATCCCCACTTTCAACTCTTCAACTCTCATGTGAGGGAGAGTGACATAGTGCACTCCACTTCAAAGTTATATTGTAATCTAAAATATTTAATAATAATAAGTAGAGAAACAGAGAAAAGGAGCAGCAACTTTATTCGTGGTTGCACATAGCTCTTCCATAAGAGCTTAAAAATTCAATTTAATCAAAGTGGTATAAGTATCCAAACTTTCAATTTAAAATTTATTCCAAAGAAAACATAAATAATTAATATATTTCGCTTTTCTTCTTATTTAGCTCTCTATAATAATTTACTTTTCGAGAAGAGCTTCAAAATAACATTTAGTCTCAATCAATCCTCATCAATCCTCGTTTAATTTCAACTTCAAAACTTTATTCCCCAATTGTTGCTTTTTCTTATAAAACAGTGTTTATTGTATTCCGCTTGGCATTATACAATAACCAATTAAACAAATAATCCATGCGGCGATAAGTGGACCAACAGTGGAATGTATAAAAAAAATAAAATAAGAACATAAAAGTTGAGCAGCTAACCAATTAATTACAATTTATTCCAAATTTATTCACTCTCATTTTTACTGTGAATATCTTTTTGCTTTTGCAGAATTTGTGTTATAAGTAAATACAAAACGGCGATGCATCATGGAAAATTTATATAATAAAAAGAAGATTTATTGCCCACCCGCATCACTTTTTTCACAGCTCCCTACCAAAACCTATTTTAAGCTGTCCTAATTTTTTTGTGAATAAAGCTGTTCATTTTTTTTGTCAATGTATATGTAAATTACATATATTAGAATAAAATAAGCATGTGGTTTTCAATCAATCAATGCTTTTAAATTTTATTTAGAGATTTTCCGAAACCATTAACATAATTATAAGCATAGATAACTTTACGCATCAATACTCATCCTCCTAACCTAGCTAGTTTTGGCGAAGGCCGTGGCTCACCGCTCTCAGCAACGTCGGCGCTTTGAGAATCCCCATCTGTTTCGGGTTCCATATCATATATCAGTGTTAAATTATATATTAAAAACACCAATAGCAAGAATTGGCTTGCTAGTTAATATTTGGTGGAAAGCATCATTATATATATGATTACTGCAAGCGATGTGGTGGGGAAAGATCACCGTTTTAGGTTTTTTTATTATACTTTTTTATTTTGTTCTTTTATGCGCCAGCGAAGAAAGCCTAAATTAGCTTTTAAATATTGGCTCAGCATTACTAAAATGAAGACTTGAATATTGCTAACACAACTAAAAAAAAGTATCATATAGATCGAAAGAACGAAAATCTCCTGTCTGATCTCATGCCAAAAAACACAACTAATTTGCTTGCTTATTTGCTGATGTCACAATCTGTTTAGCGTTTTTCATTTGCAGTGATGATGAGGAAGGGTTGAAATAGGAAGAAAGGATGGCTCCCCTAAACAACAGGAAGCAAAGACCTCTCCAAAAGTCGAAGAATACCAATATGGCCTTGAACTTTTAACCCTCCATGCTTATACCAGTTACGCATTAAAGGGGGAAAAGGTGTGTTCTCCTCCAGGAGCTCAGACCTACTTTCTTGGAGAGGGGTTGTGGGTTGCAGCACTAAGGTTCTCTTTTGGGGATGCGGGGGAGCATTTATTTCCTCTAGTAAATACACAAAAACATGGTTTGTTCCGATGACCAAATTATCAATTTTGTCGTTTTTGTTTTGATACAGCTCTCGTCATCCACGCCCGTCATCGTCGATATTTTAGGAAAATGTCACTTTACGCAGTATATTTATATACCAACTCAACACATCGAGTTGATGATGACAAACAACTGTTTTTTATCATTTTTATTTTACTATGTTCAAAATGTGTACATTTGATGATGTATATCAATGCTGGAGGAAGTTTATGACTTTATCACGTCTTGAAGGGACATAATTCCACAGTGCTATCTTTGATAACTTATTACAAAAACTTTACTTTTTCGCCTTTGTGGATGAATACACATCCCTCCGCATTCAAGTCTTCATGCAATAGTTCCTGTGACACGACCTCAGCAAGAAATTGTTTCTAAATTCGGATAAACAACGATATTAATGATGAACAACGTTAATAACTTTAAATAGCTTAAATAATTTTAATAAATAATAAAAAAACATTTGCAAAAATACTCGTACCTCCAGGCTAACTTGTACTTTATCACACTGTGGCTGGCGGGTGCCATTTAAATGTTCAAATGCAGATATCCAAAATTGTTCCTTTTTATTGCGTAGATTATGATCCATGTTGTTCTGAAATAAAATAAATTTAATAAACAAAAATGGGCATTATTTTTAATATGATAAGATGAGCACAAAGTTTACAATTGGTTTTTCATTCTCCATTTCCAATGGTGGTGCAATTTATAAATTCGAAAGCAATGGATACGGAACTTGTGTTTCAATGGTTAAGTTACATCGCATGATGCAATTAAGTAGTCCTGCACCAATCGGGCCACCAATCGGGAAAGTGAATCCATGAAATATCCATATATTACATTTGGTAAATCTTTGCAAAATCAACAATGACAACGTAAATACATAAAAGCGCGATCACTATTATATTACCGAACGTTGCCACCATCACAGACGCACGCTAGGACAAGCAACAGGCATGATGATGAATAACAATAACATTTGTGATGAAAAAGGTTTTAATAAGGGCTAAAAATATGCAATATTCATATAAAAACAACAAAAATTTGGTTTCTTTTTTCAGCCCAACATGACGAGATGAGACGAATTATTATTTTTTTGGACGAGATTCCACTGAAAACGCGAGTGTGCAAACGCTACAATCCACGGCTGGTAAAGTTGTTATTAGTGTGTTTAAAGTTACGTTTTATGGCGGGCAGTACCAATCCGACTTCGATTGGGTTAGACCATAGATCGGATCGAAAGTCTGACTTTTTCTCTTATGCGGTTTCATTTCGTCTCGGACAAGTATGGTCGGGCCTGTTAATCTCCTCTTAATCACAAATCCCACGTTGCATGACGACCCGAAGTCAAAAACGGTGACGTTCATCAGATATTATAGCAATAATCATATTATATTTCCAGGGTTTTTTACCTAATTACTATATACCGGATTGCCAGTGCACCCGAGGTGATGGCGTTAAGGATTCTGACCAAGATGACGAATCGCAAAATTGATTTTCCAAGACTGCTAAAATGTATAACAAATAGATGAAATAAATGGACCTTTAATTGACAAAATATAGTTATTGTTTCTTAGGAATATTGATTGGGAAAAGAAATAATGCTGGCACGCACAATTTCTATTTCATTCTCATTTAGTCTCAGTAAGCCAAATACAGGAAAATTTATCAAAAAGGAGAAAAAGATTTAGGGTTTTTCAAATGATTTGGCTGGCATTATCAGTAGTTATGTTGACCTACACTTTGTTGCTTTAGGGGCGGATTTTAAGGAGAGGGTCTGCTGGACATGAATATATTCGTTAAATGTTATGTGCGATAAAAAATAATCGTGCAGGAAATTTTATGTCAGACAGACTACACACCAAAAGTATTTTCAAGGCTTCTCTCCTGATGATTGATGTCTTATTTATTATTCGGTTCCTTGCTTCCTTCTTTCAAGTCACAGTTTTACCAAACCTAATTACAAATGATGACCTTAGCTGACTGAAGCCATTTTCAGTTTAAAGAAATGCTGGAAAACCTGTAGTTTTTGTAAAACTGGGTAATTCCTACCAAATTATTAGGTTAAATAAATACTGCTTCACAGTGTTTATTTAATAACCGAATAATTTGGTAGGAATCAAGCCGCAATAAATAATCATTTATGTTGATCAACTTTTTTTTTATATCTGGAATCAATTCTTCATAAGTTGAAAGTTGAAAGTTGAAAGAATGACAACTTGGATGAATTTTTAGTAATTTTTTAGCAAACAGCACTGCTGGCTATTTGGAAAAGAACCTTTCCGTTTAATAATTCATTGGTTTTTTAAATTTTCTTACAAGTACGAAGTTAGTAGGAGGGGGTCTATGCTACGTCAGAGACCCCCTTCCCTCTCTCTCGATGACCACTAGGGCTAGCAAATGTGTGCAGTAAAGAACGTTGTCCTTACACCTTCATGTTCTGAATTAGGAATGGAGCGAACTCAAAAGCGTAATTTATATTGCCCGCGAAAATGATGGAAAGATATATTATTATATACACCAATTTTTTAAATAATAGAATCTAGGGAGGAGACTGACATTCAAAAAGGATCCATAAC
>JAQGBF010000032.1:0-14936 GCA_034698245.1 Schendyla nemorensis | reverse complement strand
CCCAGGCATCTATTCCCATGCTAATTTACTCGGATATAACGTCAACTTGCTTATAACGTCACTTTTTCATGGGTCCCCTTTCAATCAATGATTACGAAAATTTGATAGAAAAAACTCTAATAGCTAAGGAACATGCCCATAAAATCTAAAGTCTGAGGCTTCAATAGTTTTTTTGTAATTGAATTTTAAAAGTGGGGTCAGACTTTATGGACACCCTGTATTTTGGGGTTAGAATTTTGCAGCGCATAATTGTGCTGCGAACTCATTTATAATTTGATTGCAATAAAACTGTATTATAGATTATATTTGTTCATAATCAATTATGTTTGTCATATTAGGGAAACCAAAAAGAAAAGAAGATTGAGAGAAGTTCTGGTCAGCGATCGAAGTGCAAGAAATAGACTTAACAATCTTAAGTACGAAGATCGAGAAGGAGGATGATTAAATTAGTAGCTTTACATCATTAACTCACCTCATGCTAGAAAAAGGAAGAAACAACAGGAAGATTGTAATAAAAATTCCATAAACATTGATAGAAGCTTTTTTAAAATTTGTTTTTCAAACTTGTGCAGTATAAGCTCTAAAGACCAGACATGGGAGTTTATAAGTTAGAAAATCCTATGTCTGTTCCACAGAACCTAAACACCACCATATTGTTGCAGGCTTTTACTAATAAATAAATAATTACCATTTAACAATCACAATTGCTTTATTCCATATATAAGGCTCGCAGCAAATTAAGGAGTAAATGTTAACACCGCTTAGACTGCTCAAGCAAAAACCTAATATTTGGTTATCTTGTGGCTTTACTTTAAACTCTTTTGCATCATTCGATTTGGCTAGATACAACAAATAGATTTCTGTAAACATAATTAAATTGAACAGCAAATAAACAAAATATTCGGTTTTTGCTTGAGAAGGCTAAGCGGCGTTAAAATTTACACCTTAATATTGCTGCGGGCCTTAAGCAAAGCTAGCAGTTTATTACGACAGGAAGAAAATAAATGAGAAATAATCTAACCAAGGTTACCATTTTTATTAGTGAAAAAGACATAGTAAAATCCGCTCACTTACAAAAGACATTATTAATAAAAAAACAGGACCTAGTGAGATTTGAACCCACAACCACAAGATTACTAAACATGCCAGCCAACCACCGCGGCCACGGAGATCACTCGTAACGCCGGCTCCGCCGAAGCAAAGCTATAGCAAAGGATCTTCGTAATACGTTCTGAAGATCCAAAAATTACCAATAAAGAACACAATAATCATAAACTCAAAAAAATTTTACAAATCCACAGATTTTCTTCCCAAAAGCAAAGTCACATCATTCTCTAAAGGTGAATGAATAAGTGTATTTATTGTTACCGGTAAAAATTCATTTTAATAGATAAAACTCAAGGATTTAATGGCAACTTATTTAGAACTGCAACACAGTTCATAGTTATTTGTCCTCCTCCAAGCATGCTTCTGCATGGACAACAGGACCATCTAGCTTGGCTGGGGCAATCTAAATCGTTGGTACAGGGATGGTTACACACTCCAAAAGCACGTGCTGGATTTGGACAGTCGGGAAAGTTTGCCTTCATGTCATCAATTTCTTCCTGAGTTAAAGGCGTAGGTTGTGGTCGTGGAAAAAAGAAGAAACGGCGAGCTAAAAAGAAAGTTTTATTAAGTGTTTCAATGACGAAAGGTTTGAGTGGCTTTAACCTGGAACTTAAATTAAAGTTATTCTTTTTGCAGAAAGGTTTATTTAAGTTTTTCTTTTTGAACTTGGGTAATAACCTTTCAAAGTGTTGTAATAATAAATAAAATCCTGTTAAATAAAGTCTAATAAAATGATAGTATTTACTGGCAACATATAAACTACTGTATGATAAACAAGTAAATTGAAATATTTGTTGAAACTGATAGCATAGTTTGGAGAGCAGGAGTAAGAGACAATTATGGTGAGAAACACCAAAACTGTCTAAAAAAAAACCAGCTTTCAGCTTGGACTGTATTGATATAAAAATGAAGTTTGTGCTAAAAGCTGGGTTTTTTTTATTGTTTAATCTCGTGTTGTGTTACTAATCTTGCATTGTCTTAAGTTTCTGAATGTATACCTAATTGATGTTGTGCAGTGAAGCACTTTCAAATTAATGGTTTGCTTCACTACACAGCATATTTCTACTTTTTTTCTTATTTGTAATGGTTTTTTTTTAACATTACCAGTACATCTTATCAGGCTTTTAAAATAATAGTCTGGGTATTTAAATTATAAATACTAGCCCCTGCGGCCTCGCTTCGCTTCGGCCTTGGGGCTAGGCCCTGCGGGCGGGCTGGAGCCTTCGGCTCCACTTGGGCCCTTCGGGCCCTTAGGACGTACGGCAAGTAAAGTATATAGAGAAAATACGGTAGATCAATTTTTGTGCCTTATACCATAAATTCTCCAATAAACACGTCAAGATAATCGAACACGCGTTTTATAAAGGGTGGCGTCTATTAGATAATTTATACAGTCGCAGCTGTCATACCCGGACATAGGCAGGACTCAATACAAATGGCCGGATATGGCAGCGGCCGGGTATACCAATGATTGTCCTCCATATCTATATTTTCATGACACCTATTATTTCAGTATTAGGCTAGAAACAATCTCTAACTTGTATTAAAATTATAAGTAGAGCATTTAACTCAAAATATATGCACTTTGTCAATAATAATATACCTTAAAAATATTAATACAATGCAATTAAATACAATGTAATTAAATAAAAAGATATATCTTTAAAGGGTTTGCTTCTAATGAAAGTTCATGTGATAACACTCATTGCCTCAAAAATCGCCTTAGGTGGCAATGATGATAATAAAAAAAATTCATTATTGACGAAAAAAAGTAATTATTAAAATTATTTGGTATTTTATTTTGATGCAGTGGATTTCTTTATTCCTAACTCGGACATGCTTATCTCTAGCTTCACTGCCCACTTGAGGTCTAAATTTTAAAAAATTTCCCCTTTGACTTCATGGGTAGCAGAAGGCAATGTCTCTCTACATTTGGAAAAAAATCAACGCATTTTATTTTATTTTTTTATTTATAATATTGGATTGGCCGGATATGAAGGAGTAATTTTTACTCTGTGGACTTAAAGCAGTGGCCGGTGGCCGGCTATGGGAGATGGCCGGATACGAAAGAGTTTTTACTATAGAGAATGATTAAGAAGGTTTGGGCCCAAGAATTTTGGCCAGGTATGGGAGCTGGCCGGGTATTGCTATGTCCGGGTATGGCAGCTTTGACTGTAATCAAATTGGTCTTTCTTATACAATTGAATTCTTTAGTTGATCCAGCTCTTTTTTTATGTATGCTTTCATTTTTGTAGTTTTGTGTTATCTCCTAGTAACTGTTACTTTACTCCGACTGCCAGTATAAATCATTCCTGGAAAATTTGAGATAAAAATTTTTACACTGAAACACCTTTCTCGTTTTAAGGACATAGAAAAATTCTCGAAAGATTTACAACCTTCTCTCAAAGAAGGAGAGTTAAAGTGCCCTCCACTGACATTAATTTTCTGCGAAAAACTACCCGAAGACTGCGAAGTCACCCAGGAGAAAATTCCGGTCGTCACGAACTCAACACCCAGTTCCGACGCGATTGCCGAATTCGACATGAAAAAATATTCGCTCAATCTGAAGACCGAAGAGATGGGGAAGGTGGTTCTCTTCGCTCGCGTCCTTCCCTCCACGATGAATGTGACAAATTGGTGAGTTCCACTAGCAGCCGCAGAACAACCCATCATTAACGGCTTGGACTGACCACCAATGTTGTTGTCATTTGGGCTTATGTTGATGGGCTTAGAAGCTTAGCCAGTATTAGACAAGAGTCCTCTTTTCAAGTTTATTTTATTAATTCACACAGCTTGACCAGCTTTCCTCAGACCGTCGCAGTGGCGAGAAGGCAGACTCAAGGAAGAGGTATAATGTTTATTTAGTGAAATCCTAATGAAACCAATTAAAATTATATTGGTCTTGCAGGGAGATTTGGGAATATGTGGCTGAGTCCGGAAGGTTGTGCGTTATTCAGTTTTCCTCTGTGCGTCAACGTGCGGACGGAACTCGGCCAGAAGCCAATTTGGATTCAGCATTTAGCCGCAATTGCGATGGTGGATGGCGTGCTGGGCATTCCGGGTTATCAGGTGTGTGAATTTATTTGATCAGGGAGGGGTGCAGTAAAATCAGCACACAATGCTCGAAGACTTCCGCTTTTATTAGAACAGGGGAAACGGATTTTTAATAAATGAGTGATCCGCATTAAGTGTGTATCCTGAAACAGTGACACACTACTCTTGGAGGGCGCGGCTTGCGCATGCGCGATCTTGATTAATAATAATAATTCAATATATGACGGGGAAATATTGGAGTGCCTTATTTCGCTTATATGTATAGCATATTTTGACCTAGTGTAGTTTTTCTGTAACTTTATTGCCATGAACTAAAATGTTGTTTTTTTCTTAAATGTTTTTTTTTATTTATTTTTAATATACAGTAGTAGTGATTGACTAAAGATGCAATAATGTTTTACTTCATAACATGTAAATTACAGAAAAATCATGCTAGGACAAACAAAATAAGGAGTATAGGGCGAAATAAAGGCATGCTTACTCTGTATTGATTACATATTTTAATAAGTTAGATTAAATTAGTACTATACTATTCTTCTTGAATTTCACTAAAGATAAACTCAAAATTAAAATTGTGTGCATTTGTGTTAATATTTTTTTATTGTTTTTTAAGTTTATGGTGCAAGTCACAAAATCATTTTTATAATTTTCCTAAACTTTGCGAAATAATCCAATAAAAAAATCTATGTTTAACCATACATAATAGGTGAAAAAAGAATGTGGAAAAAGATTAAAAATCTGTGAAAGTTATAGGGAGTGTACTTTAAGGTAATTTTTTTAGTGCACCAGAAAAAATATTGTGGCAAACATTGATCCCATATAAATTGAAGAGAATCATTGCTTTTGCACCTGTGTCGATTTCAATTACGCAAATAACTTTTCACAGGTGTGAGACTATGAGAGGTGCCCAGAAATATCCCCCATGCTCTGCAGAGTAGCCCACAACTCCCTGAGCCCGAGACCGTGCTGAGAAGCCCACAACTCCCTGAGCCCGAGACCGTGCAGAGAAGCCCACAACAATAAACTCAGAGATTCCTGCACATTTAAACTGCTTGCAAAGTTGTGAAATTAGTTGCAGGGGGAAAGATCCTTTTTCAGTGGATATATTTATATATGTTTATTAGTGGGGGAATATATGTGCATACTGTATATGATTTTCTTTAAGTTCAATATTTGCTATGGTATTAATTTTTGTTTGAAACCTATTTACAATGAGATGATTCTTAGGCATTTTCATTAGGTTCTGTTTAACTGTGGCATTCATAATAACATGTCACATTTGTGTTGGCATTAAATTATGAACAATACTACACTTGAACAAAATTGGATGCAATTAAAATATAAATATGTAATTTTGCATATATAACTATTTGGCAACTGTGAATGAATCCACTATAATATACTAACATAAAAACTGAGTAATTTATTGAACTAACAGATAGTTTGAGCTAAACATTTGGTTGCTCCAACCAAATAGAGCCAATTGATTGTTTTAAACAAAACATATTGTTTTAAAACAAAAAAAATTGGTTTGGTTTTATTCTAAAACATGTTTTGAATCTAACTAAAATACAGTATATAGATTGCCTCAATCAAATATTTCTTATAAGGATATCTCATAATAAACTATTTACAGAATTTGATTATATTTAGCTCAACAATATATAAAGCACAGAAGCTATTTTAGTAAATGTTTAAAAAGTTGCCTTGTTTATTTTTAGTTAGTCTGCAAAATAGGAATACATTTATTGTTTAGCTTAGAATATCATAAGTAACCTTACACCCATTTTTATTCATACACTATTCAGAACCTTGTTATAGTAACTTCCTTCAATTAGATTTGTTTACTTTGGCTAGGGTTATTTATTAGGAAGAATTTTTTTATAATAAGGTCTTAGAGAGTATAGGGAATGCACAGGTTAATCAATGGACATGAAATGGATGTAAAGTTACTTTAGTTATTTTAATTAACTGAATAGTGGTTCCTGTTTTACAGACTGGCTAAAATATAGATAGTAATACAGTAACACCTTGTAATTATCTGTGCCAATTCAGAAATTGGTTAGCGGAGAGAGAATAAATAAGATGGTTAATATCTTATTGCATGCAGTTTGTACACAAATAAGATTTACTTAAGGGTGTTGAAAAATAGATAAAATCTATAAAACTCAGCACAAATAATCTGAATTCTGCCACATGGTTAAATGAGGTTATATTGTTGAGCAACAAGAAATCAAAACTATGGACTATTGACATTTGGTCTTTTTTATAGTGTCCATTACTCCAATGCCTGTTACTGATTCATAACTTTATTTCTTTTGTTTTACTCATTGTAATTTACCATATTTGAGTAGGTAAGCCATTAAATAATCATTCATAATATTAGTATACAAATTATTTATAAAACCACACTTGACACATTTGGTTATATCATTACATATTTTATTCAGATATTAAACTTATATACATATCAATCACTTACATATAGTGCATATTGTTGGTTTGCTTAACATTTTTATTATAAGACAAGTTTACGTTCTACCATAGCATCTTTATCCATATATCATAGATGCTTAGCTCACTTTAGAGTTCCCATGCAGCTCACTAGGTTGCAACTCAAGAATATTATTTTTATACTAGATTATAGCCTCTACAAAATATATGTGAAATCAAAATGTTTATTAATTCCATATGAAATTTTTTTTATTTTTACTTTTTATCTTATATTTACTTACAAGATAATTTAGTTTAAAATAAAGATATATTATCCTGCCTTATGCTGCATGCTAGTAAAAAGTGAGTTTTGACAATCTAAAAAAATAGGAAGACCAAAGCCAAGTTGTTGTTTACAAACTCTGAACTGAAGTGTGTACTGTAACTTAATTCCTCCATATATTTCCTCTTCACATGTCTTTTAATTGACTTGACCCACTTAATCTGCTTAGGGTAATTTGCTCAGGACCTGATTTACTTTATTTTTACTGCTAAAGGAAAATATATTAAAATGATACTAACAACAACTTGTAGAGTGTATAGTTGTGACAAACTGTAAACAAAACTAATTAAAACTATCTATTAGATTCTCATATTAGAATTATTAGAATCTCAAACAATGAAACTCAACAATGATCTTGGCATCATTATATTGACTAATAGAATGACTTTTGCAAGCAAGTGGGGTGATATGGTAGTATGGTTATGCATTGTTGAAATAAATAGTAGTTATACCCACTGTTTAAAATCCCATATGGTATTCTAAACAATGGGCATAACTAATTTATCTAACTTGTTATTGTAGCAACGGCCTTTTTTATATCAGGCCAGTTGATTGTTGCACTTAACAATCAACTGGCCTGATATGACATTTTAGAAGCACACTTTTAAAGAATGAAAAGTTAGATAAATATAAATACCAGCATTCTTATTCTTTGCTATGCTTTAAAAAATGACACAATGTAAGTTTTTTATTAATACCTTAAAAGATACATCGTATGTACAAAATATTATAAATTGCAAAAATTTTACTTCTGTTTGAAAATTAAATAAAAATATATGATAATTTTATGTGAACTGATTAATGCTTAAATATGAAACAAAATGTCAATCTGAAGCATTATTTCCAAAGTTTTTGTAAAATTCATTATTTAAGGTTAAATATAATCTTATTAATAAATATAGCTTAATGAGAAATATTTTTCATTTCAACAATTGCTTTTATCATGGAAAATTAAATTAAATACAGTATTAATATGTTGTATAATTAATGCACACCTAATCTCAATATTAATTACTGCCAAAAAGCATGTTTAAACCACAAAGAAAAAAATGCAACATTTACTAAGTAGTCATGTAAATCATATTATCAGGACATGCAATTTTTGCAATAATCACCACCAAGACCTGCCAAAAGTAGCCATCAAAGACATGCTAAAATTTGCCATCTAAGACATGCTAAAATTTGCCATCAAGATAAGTAAAGTATTGCTAAAATTGCCATCCAAATCTGCATGGCTTTACATGCTATCTATGTTCAATTTGCATTTTATACAAAATTTAAATTTACTGCACAAATACATATTTAAAATGCTTATATCTGCTGCTGAGTAATAACATTCAAGCCTTTTTTTATTACATGTTGAACTTAAAACATGATGCTAAATTGAGATTGTTTATTCATTAATTTGATAAAATTAAAAAACTCATATTTAGAAATCAGTTCAGTATTGAGTATTATCATATAGTTTTAAATTATTGAAATAAATTTTCGAAATAGACTTTTGACCAAATTGATTTTGCTTACAGTGGCAAATACTACAGCCTAATACATTTCTTATGCATCTCTTATTCTTCAATATGTTGCTGGTTTACATCTGTTTGCTGTCGTCCTTATTTCTTTGTTGACGTCCAGGTCACAAAATGTTTTCTGTTAAAAACAAAACTTTTAATTAAATATCTGTAATGAGCTAATGAATTGGGCCTATTTTATAAAATCCACTCTACAAGACAATATCAAAAGATTTAATGATTAAAGAATCCAATAACAGTATAAAAATAGCTAATACTCCTAAGTTTAAATAAATGCCCTAAATGAAAATAAAAACCCAAACTTTAAGAATGGACCATATTGTCCATATATTGTAAAAGGTTTATAATTTCAGAGCCCTAAGTCAAGATGAAAGTCATAAATTAAAATTAAGATCATAAGTTAAATTAGAAGATTGAAGTTTAAGTCATACCTATAAAACAAGGGCGGATGAATGGTAAAGAACATGTCACAGTGATATAAAAGAAAACTAAGTTGAATTAGCACAAGGCCATTGCCAATGGTGAACCTGAACTGCTGAGAGCCAAAATGTGAGGGGGTGACCAATAGGAAACATCATCTATTGGTGCCAGATGACTTTTTTTGTGCCCCAAAAAGGCCAAGGGGAGGGTGGACACTGAAGAGCTTTGGCTGTTGCACAGCAACTAGAAAATGCCTCAGCACCCTCACCCCTCCCCCTTTCCCTCCCCTTCCCCCTTTCCCTCCCCGCTCAGCAGGTTGTGGATGGGGTGGGTGTTGGAAAGGTTTCTTGCCTTAACTAGCCCAAATTTTGACTATGGCACTGGTTTTGTATACTTGGTATGTTTGTAAAACATTTATTTATTCTAAAGAATTTCCAATTTATAATATTAAATTAAAATTATAACCTCCTTATACTAAGGATTAAAAAGAGGTTGTCCTAAATGGCCACCACCCATATAATACAAATAGTTGTTGTTTAAGTCTTTTCTATGGATAGTGACAAGGATAGACATCTAACATGAATTCATGAGTTTGTGTCAGGTAAATACTGTCTCCCTATCCATAAATAAATTTTTCCCAACAACACCTATATGTGTTCCTATGTTGTGAGTGGCAGCCATTAAGGACAACCTCTTCTTTATCCATAGTTTACTTGAATATCTTTTCCCCTATCAAAAATATTTTTTTTTTTGACCTTTTATGCAGCTAAGAAACCACTCATTCTCAATATAAGCAGCATAGAACATAGCTGATTTGTATTCATAGGTGTACCAAAGGATAGTTAAAAATCTCACTTAAAATTAGCTAAACTTAATCTTAAACCTTCATAAGTTTCTAAGACAGATTAAACTTTTGTGATACTATACTAGGGATTGAATAATCAAGATTATTTTATTATTCTGTACTTATTCTGTATTTATTACAGAATGTGCTACATTTGCTAATTACTAATTACTACAGAATTTAATGTAAAAATAAATATTACACTTACATGAAGAGTCCAGTAGAGTTTGGTTGCTGGAACCTGAAGTAGAATAGATCTTCCTCCAGTGAAACTCAGTGCTTGTTGTAACTGCTAAACCATTTTCAAACTAAAGATACCCTCTTCCAGGGTTCACATTAAAGTTGGGAGCATTGGGCACATTAAGAAATAAGAAAGGGGGGGTTACCATAGTAACCAGGCTTCTTGGGTTTGCTCTGAACATCTGCAAGTGGTTCTCCCTCCCTACTTCTTATGGCTGGTCTCCCTTTTCAAACTTGCCTTTCCTGCCTTTTCTCAAAGTTTGCCTCTTTATATTCAGTTTGACCTAATAGGAGGGCTGAACTCCTTTGGGAGACCATAAAAGGGTCCACTTGTACAATATCCAGCTCAATTAACATTACAGTGATAGGCTTTTTTCTGGGACCAAAAAAGTGACTATATTAGTTTAATGTAATAACTGATAGGTCATCCGGGTTTCACTATATGTAAATTAGGTTCCATGGGGCGCTTCTAAAATAGATGTGCTTTTATTTCTAAATATAGTTTGGCATCTAATTTGCTTGGTTGCAAAAGTACAACAATGAAAAGCACTTATGTTTTGTTATAGGTGAGTATTGTTGCAATTGATTAGCCATTCTGACCTTCAATATCTATTTTTTATTCATGTGAAGTAGTCTTGGAAAACTTAGTCTAGTCACATTTTTTTAACTGTAGCCCCTTATTACCGCAGACCATTGTACTCATACATTATTTACAACCATAAAGTAAAAACAATAATGCAGCCAGAAGAATAAATAAAACACACACACAAATATTTTCATGAACAAGTTTCTTCAAAATTATTTGTTGAGAAAAATTGTATAATTGATAATTGTTAAACTCTGCTGTCATCAATTTTTTACTACATGAAGTGGTCTTGGAAATATTTAGCCACTTCCTTAAAGGAAGCACCAACTGTCCATAACATTGCCATACATAACCATACAGCAACAAAAATAAAAATAAATAGTATGCGGCCAGAAACACACACACTAATATGTGTTTACACTTGAACAAAGTTTTCTTGTTGTTTTGTTTCAGCTAACTGTGGAATGCAATAGCTAGGTGAAAATATTGTTGGTTGGCGTAATGGGACAATGCAATTGTTGTAACACTTACAGTACGAGCCCCATTACGTCAGCCAACAATACTTTCCTACCTACTGCATTCCACCTTGAACAAAGACTCCTGGACTGGCAGCGCATTGTTGCCTTGTTTCAGCCAACTGTGGAAAGCAATCACATGGTGAAATTATTGTTGGCTGACGAAAAGGGACTGTTATAACAATTGCATTACAGTCCCATGACATCACTAAACAATATTTTTACCATGTGATTTCATTCCACAGCTAACTAACAGAAAGCAAAAGAAAACAAAAGGTTTTTACAATGCACTACAAGTCCAGGGGTCTTTAGTCATGATTCCACAATTGGCTGAGAAAACAGAATGAAACAAAGGGTTTGGCAAGGCTCTGCCATTCTAGGGGTCATTGTTCAAGGTTTACATGAGTTAAACATTTCCTCAAAAATAATTGTTGAAAAGAAAATTTTATAAACTGCCTGTATAGTATAAGCAACTTTTAAGTGGAAATTGGCTGGGAAGCTGAAAGTTTGAAGACTCTAGTGGTTAGCTGGGGCAGCTTATAATTATGCAAGTTAAGAGCCTTGCTGTTAAAGCATAATGCCCCATGCCTACTGAGAAACCTATAGTTAAGCAGTGAGGGGTTTGCACATTATGGACATGAAAGTTTGGTATATCACATGATTATTCCTATACTTAAATCATATCCCCTACAAATTCTAAAAATAATTGTTGTAAATTATTCCATTTTCATGATAGTCTAAAGGTAAAAATGGTTCATTTCATTTCGTTTTCATTTTCTTACATTTACAGGACAGGGCCAAAATAGTCCATAACTAGGCTATAAATATCTTCTATTTTTACAATGCAGGCTTTTGTTTTATAATATGGTATAGTTTATACATTGGTGTTTCTTTATCTATAAATGGACACAGTTCCATTTAAATAGTCTCTCATCATGGTGTTATAGTTATGTCTTGCTCAACTCCATTTCATTTACAACAATAAAATATTTTCCTATCTCCCAGGAAGTAACACTGTCTGGTGTTTATTTATTATCTAATTATGTTTTAAACTTATAAATACAAAGGTTTGACAGAAAAACTTTAAATATTCATTTATGCTAAAAACAATTTAAACACATTCCAATTTATATATTTTTTAATAACAAATATCCGGGATGGGTCAATAATTTTGGAACACCCAATACTATACTATACTATACTATATTTTAATGAAGTACATTAGTTTAAAAATACTTTTAGGCACCAACATAATTACAGAAACAGAGTTGCTGTCAATGTATAAGCCCTAAAATCCTAATCAAATTTTTCCAATTGGATTTCATTGTATCCAACTTGAGTCTGAGACCCAACATTCCTATTTAGTTATATTAGAACAATTGATCTGTTTCCAATGGAATTTTATGAATCCTATTTTAAATATCCCATTGATTCCAACTGGAGTCTGAGACCCAACATTTCTATTGAGTTATATTAGAAAAATTGATCCGTTTCAAATAGAATCTTATGAATCCTATTTTAAATATCCCATTGATTCCATTATATTTCCTTCTATCTTATTAAATATCCTATTGGTCATAATCTCTGATGAAATTCCTAAAAAGGTCCAATAGTATCCAAAGGGTTTTTTCAGCATAACACCCCAAAAATGAGAATATACTTTATTAAGGAAAGTTTTTTTTAATGTGTTTACAAAGTAAACTGCACAGGAATAAGTTAAAAGATGGAACACTATTTTTGTGAATACTGTATGCTGTTATGACTGTGGTTGTATATAAATAACTATTAACAACACTATTTTACACTAAATACCTACTAAAGAAAAACTTATACAAAACTATTCATAGTGCAAGCTAAAATAATTATTTGCTATAAGAAATTCATCTGACTACAGCATTCTTGCAACTGCCTCTTTCTTCCCTTCTGTCTTACCCCATTTCACCCATCAACCCAAGTGCACTGCAAGTATTGCTTAGAGCTATTGCAGCCAATGTCATGGATCAGATGTGTATATGAGCAATGAAATAACTCACACCAAAAATGGCCATGAAAGTATAGATTAGAAGAATTGTGTAAGATGTAGGTGCACATTTAAATAAAACACAAAAACCATCAATAATAAAATGTATGCAGTTTGATATCTGGATTAAATATGCAGCAAGTGAATGGTATTTTATAGGCTTACTTAATTAATTATTGCAAATTACACCAAATAATAATAAAAAATAATAATAGTTTATTCTGCTTGCTTTTCTGTAACTTTGCTTTTTACATTTATTAAAGCTCTTCAATTAAGGATTTCTTTTTGACACAAGATAAAATTTTTAGCTTCTAGAGAGGCAATTGCAAAGCCCTAAAGACTTTGTACAGTGTCTTACTCATGGTGTGGTCTAATGTAACTGAATAACACCCTTCTCTTCCCTGCTGGGTTGTTTCCGGCTGCTCCTTTGGCCATGTGGTGGTCAGTTGCCTTAGGGGGATGGATTTTGAACTATCAACAAACTATTATCTAACTACTTAAAATATATCCATACAATTCTATAAAAGATTTTGTGGACAGAATTAATGCTGTGTGTCATATCATGGTTTATCACAAATAGGGCAAATAGAGTAGATTATTAGAAAACAACCAAAGGTATGAGTCACAATAAAAAATCATTGGTATAATTAGTTTTAGTTATACAATGGTCTTCATGAGTTAATGACCATTATAGGCACAAAAGGTCTTTTTGCCCATTATTGCATGGTGACACAAATACTGCCTTTTTGATTGCTATGTTGATAGGAATTGGCATAAATATGTATTGTTACAACAATATGCTGATGGTGATTATAATAATGTCCACCATGTTGGTCAAAATGGCTCATTATATTTATACTTAGATAAGCATGTATAAAATAAGATAAAACAGTAAGAAAAATACTTTAGTAGGTGTCAGCTTAATTATTAAATTATAAGTAATGAGAAAGGCTTCTTTTAAAAAATATTGATAAATAGTTTACTCATATATTACCCAAAAAGTTCACATTATAACCTGTTAAATATATATCTTTTTTGCTATTGTAGTAATAAGAAAAGAAATGATGATGAATTAAGCTAGTCAAATTTTATGTTAATAAATTATTAATATTTTCATAATTTCTTAGGTGGTAGATTACAGATAAATGTATTTAAGAGGTAAAAAATGTGTGTAATAACTAAGACCATTATTACAAAGGAATATTAAGAATAATGCCAAACCTTTCATTGTTGCAAAGTTATAATTTAACTTTTTTAGCATATAAAAAGTAATTAGAATTTTTGGTTGAATGTTTACATGATTTAAATCACCCTCCTTGGACTTGTAAAGCTTTTAGTCACAGCTTAAGAAAAAGGTCATTGACCTTGAGCCCATAAGATCAAAATAAACTGAAATACAAACATTGGGAACCAAATTTCTGCAAAACTATTAAAGGTATTATTAAGATTTTTTTTTGTATGCTTTATTATAGTATTATGAAAAGAAGTTTTGATTTTTGTAAGGTTTACTGAGCTAGTTTTTTCAAAAAAAAATAAACAAGAAAGTTGTGCATGGTATTTAATGGATTAGAAGAAATGTTTGGAACCTTATAATATTTTTAATTTCAAATGTAGATGAACAATTTTTTTTATATGCATTCATACCAGTTAGTTGTAGGAAAGTTTTGAGTGAAATCAAATTCTATCAATTCTTAGTTTAGGAAATGAGGTTTTTGTGCTTGAATGCTCAAACAGAGCCGCCATCTTGGAAGGCAAGGCATGGGGGGAATTGTTTCAGCTAACTGTGGAATGCAATAGCTAGGTGAAAATATTGTTGGTTGGCGTAATGGGACAATGCAATTGTTG
>JAQGBF010000031.1:0-15036 GCA_034698245.1 Schendyla nemorensis | reverse complement strand
TTATATGGCTTTATCAACCTATAAACTTTATACTTTTATTCATATCGATAAAAGATGAATATAGGCTTAGTGCTCTTATGTGTCCCCGTTGTTAAGCCTATGCATTCCTGTTATATGGAGAAGTTGCTAAATTTTGACGTCAGGGCCACTAATAATCGGAATGTGGCGTATTGGATAGATTGAGGCCTCTTTAGAGGTTAACCTGCATACACGATGATGGCGACCTCTCTGAATATAGCATGCCCTATTCAATTCCTTCGCATTACTTTGTCTAGTAAATTGGAGTTTACACCTATATCTATTTCTGATATTCTATATAGCCAAAATGATGAGATTTAACAATGCTATTAATAACTTTTGGTTTCATCTGAAAGAATGGAATTTCCATAATATTTCATCTTCCATAAAAGTGCCATGATCTCTGACTGGATTTGAATTAGTATGCCAAACCACACCAACCATTTAGTTACATTTTCTATATTTCATAAACTCTAATCAACATTGCGTGTGCTACACCTAAAGTAGTGGCGCTATAAAATTCGCTACTGTGTTAAAACTCCAGCACTGCGCTACCGCTATCACTACCAGAAAGTGCACTCTATAGCCAAGTAACTTTGCACTACTTTGCGCTACCAGTTCCCGCTACTTAACAAACCTGAGGGTTACATTCTTCAGGGTTCGTTATAGAAAAATAAAATAGTCGACACTTAGCTAATAATATTCCACGGATTCTTGTGACTCACGGAGCAGTGCAGTAGCAGAATTGAGCAACTTTGGATTATATTGCAATGCCAAAGATAATGCTTGCCAGTTTACCATGACTAAGTTATCGATATCATTAAAATACATTCTCCAAAATAGTTTTTCCTGCATTATACTATAATATGGTTATTATTTAAAAAATTACTAATAGCACATTCTGGTGACAATAATTACATGTTTTTTTTATAGCTAACCAGTAGCATCCCCTAAATAGGCCTAAATCATGATACTACACTGTATTGACTAAACCTTGTTTTTCCTTAATCTATTTTCTTACAAAGTAAATAATCAAATATTCTGAAACAGTAACTATTTTACTTAATTAGCAACAAAACGACAAAAAGGTGACAATCGTGACAGCAACCTCCAATGCTTCACTGCAGCACACACCGCAAAACTCTTGTCAAAATATCATGAGTTTTTTTTTTACAAATTGGGAGGTAGAAAAACATGCTCTACAGCTCTTGGAAAACATGTTCGCTATACGGAGGTGCAACCGTTCACCTGTTCCAATGCGACCCTTAGGGAGAGAGGGACTCGGAGGTCCACGCAACGAGAAATGAGGTCCATTGTTGGGCGACCATTGTACCGTCGACCACAAGGTAGGTGAGGGAAGACCCCGTTTGGATAACGACCCTGGATTGGGTTCTCCATGGCTTCACCACGGGCAAAACAGCCCTTCTTCATCCCTTCCCTTCTCCCTTCTTTTCCTTCCTCCCTTACCCCACACAAATACCAACAATGCAACGCGTATTAGATACATACAATGTTACCCCACCCCATATTTTTTCCCGGCGTACAATGCGAAAACTCATTTGCGCCTGTGGGAAATCGACGCGAGGGAATTTTCCCACAACATTCCTCAGTTTATCCCAGAATCAGGTGAAAACGCATGGCTACTGTTCTCATGTTTGCTATAGATGCTCTAGGAAAAGCAATAAAAAAGAAATATGGTGACTTATTATAGCTTTGATGGTTTGAATGGGCATTGTTTGGTGCCACAGAAATGATTCATTTCGTTGTTGCAATAGGAATAATTAATTGTAATGTCTAACCTTGCTAATTCTCATCCCTTGAACCTTAACCTACCGAACTAGTTGTAAACAGCAACTGATGGTTTTAATTAGCGCTGAACAAGGATTAATAAGCAATAAGGTTTTTCACCTGACTTGATTGGCACAAGTTAACTTGTTTATAATTCCAAAAGTTCCTCACTGCAAAATGATGGCAATAGGAGCAAAATTAGTTTCTGTATATTGTGTATTGTAATTTACATCTTAAAACAATATTTTTGCAGGTGCAATACTTGATCAACAGAATTGCCATGATAAATTTCAGTGATAAAGCTTCACTTTACAGTTTTTATGTATTGCTATCTTTATGGCGCCTATAACCCTCATTTTGTTGTAGATGTTCAGTGACTAATTAGAAGCGTCATTGCATAATATTTATAAGATAAGTAATGAAAAATGAGGGAATGGAACACCAACGATTATTTGTTAAAGCAGGGTTTTATGGGTAAATTGCATTGTTAATCCAATCTCCTGGATTGGAGCATCCGATTCTCTTCAATTGACAATTAACAATGTGGAGCAAATAGAAGCACTCCTCAAAACAGAAGCACCCCATAAAATGTGTCAACTTTCTAATGTAAAACTCAACAATGAAAAAATAAATTAAATTGATTAATCTCATCCTCCAATACACATCCCACTCCAAAAAAAAATTTTCATCTACATAATACTTCTTAACACACAATTTCGTGCAATTTCACTTTGGGAATCAGCACACCGCAAAAACCCAATTACATTTGCCAGAGCCCCACAAGGAACAAGAATAGAGGACTTTGGAGGCATTTCCTTTGTATTTTCGGTTTGGTTTGCTCCGATATGAAGCTGAGCTGGCAAAGGAACGGATTAACGGGCGTCTCTCCATCCAGTCGTACAGTCGGGTCCGTTATCGGTGCCTCTATTGAAAAGTGGTGCAGCGCCACTCGGCGGTGGATGTTGGTGAAAGTGGTTAATTTGTGGTTGTGCAGCTGTGTCTGTTGTTGTACGGCTCTTGCACAAATATTTCTATTCTTTTCAAATTGAATTCAATGGTTGGAAGGTGGGAGGGGTGGGATACGGTGTGAGTGAGGGTTTTTCAATTTTGTGCCCGACCACCGCTGATTTCCTGCCTGGTTTGACTGGCTGCATGCTGCACCTGAGCGGAGTGAAACGAGCGAGCAGCAGGTGAAGTCCGTGGCTCAAATGCGAATTGCGTGATTTTATTTTTACAAATTCACATTTTTATTATCATTTTGTGTGTGTTTGTTACAGCAGAAAGCACTGTTCGTCACTGGAATAAGATAAGAATCTGCCCAGAAGAATTGTTAGAAATGGGAAATGCCAAATTTTCAAATCTTTGGAAAGTACTGTGAGCATTTTGTTTTAACTTCCGTCACGTCATTTGGATTAAATTTATGACTCTTTTATGGCAAACCTGACCAATCAAGTCTTGTACCAGTGCTTTTTCGACTTAAAACTGTTAGTCTGTACTGATTGGAGAGTTTGCGACAGCACTTCCTTATATCTCATCCTTATAAGAACCATTGTCAAACAATGGTTTTTATAAGGATAAGGTTATAAGGAAGTGTTATAGCGTGCAAATCCCATGAGACATCCTATAAACATTGGCTTTTCTGGACACGGTTCCTTTTCACAAATGAAATTGATTGCAAAATCGTGAATTTCCAAAATCTATAAACCAGAAATGACATTAATGGACGTAAGTTTTTTCCACAAGATTTTAAAAAATAAAACTTATATGTCCTACTAGTTAGTCGGTATAAGAATGTATTAGACGCGTTCTCCCTGCATACAAAGTGTTGAATTTTTAAAGTATATAAAAAGACACAAACATCAACGTAATAATTTCGGACAACAATCGTAAAATTTGCAGGAGTTACAGGATATTTCAGAGCATTTGCCACATTTTTCCACAGTTGATACTGGCTATGGTAGTTTTCACCGATCGAATTTTATGGGTTCGAAAAAAACTGAGCTTGTTGGATATTTTGCAATATAGATAAAAATATGCGACATTAGTAATCCTTAAAAGCAGAAGTAAAAACCTTAAACAGTATAGGTTTTATAATTTCCAAAAGGGCTTGTGCTCTAAAGGTCTGCATTTGACTAAAATTAACCTGTAAAATACATAGGCAGACGTTTAGTCCACATACCATAACCCTTAGAATCCTTGTCTGCTGTTGCCCCGCTTAGTATATTCTAGAAATTCGTGAGCCAGTTGTCGCACTGTTTCTTATGAATGCCACCATTCTTGGTACCAATTAGTTTTAAACTGTATCTTCATACACCTAAAATTCTTCTGGTTTTCATATAAATTTTTTCAAAAATTGTTTTTTTTTTTTTTAAATTCTCGTTTACAATTTTTTCTTTAGACTATAGCTGCGTATTAAATCTTTCTTATTACATTTATTGCGTAGTTCCAGTTGTCTATATTTCTCCCTTTCCCATATTGAGCTAATATTTCAATTTGGGTCTCCTGTTTGATCCAATAACATAAATTCAACTATCAATGTAATGTTACGGCTGTAATTCATATTCATTCACCCCTTTGATCACATGTCTCATCGATTTCATGGATCAGGGGAGTTTTACTTCATTGCCATGAGATTTTTTTTTTCAAATCGGGGAGATGTTTCGCCTCTATATCCATTCCATCAACGAACCATACCCTTTACTTCATAAAAAACTGCTTTCACCCTATGATACCGAGGGAAAGGAAAAGGGGTGAAAATCTGATAAAAAAAACTTATTCCGGAGTAAAATCCGAATTAATTCCCACAACTACTATCATAAAATCTGATACTTTGAAAATATGCAATACAAATAAAAAAAGAAAAAAAATGCGTTTTGCAATTTTGTACAGAATGTTTTCGTGCTTTTTAAGCATCCATCTTACATCAAAGTCAAAGATCACTTAAAAATAACTTTAAATAGATAAATAATTGTTAGAATAAGTAAAAAAAAAAGAGGGTAACTAATGTTTGTATATTTGTATACTATTGTATAACTTACTAAGGGAGTACGGAGGCCTTACCATTGTCAGTTTTAAGAGAATATTTTTAAATAAACAAGGCCATCAAAATGTTTAGTCAAAATAAATCCAAAATATAACAATATCAATATATCAATATCAATGAGAATTTTAGTAAAATAGGTGATGTAAAGAGTAACTTTAGTGATCATTTTGGTGGATTTCCTCTGTAGCTAGTCTTGAGAGTATTTCAGATAAAACACACTCCCATTGCAAAGTTCTAAAACACAGCCATACACAACCAGTAATAATTGTTATAACTTTAATCTTTAAAATGAACAATGACTTTTCTATTAATTGAGCACTGCAGTAAAGCTTTAATGCTAGAGTCTATAGCTGAGCAATGGTCATAAGGATGAGGCAATTACAATTACCTGCGTATTTAAAAAATGTTTTTCATTGATATTACTAAACATTTTACCCCGGGCAATGAAAATAGAGTATACCTAATCTTGTCCTAGTAGGTTTCGCCCTTCTAGCTATGCATGCGAGTATGCGAATGCACCAGGACGATTGCAATCATATTAGGGCAAGTTTCTAGAGTCACTTTACAGCAGTGTGTAGCTCTGATTATGGCGTTTTTGATGGGACCAGTAAAATTACGGTCAGAATTATATTTTGGTTGTCAATTAATATTTGAAAATTGTGTTTGTTGCTGTATCCAAGTAAACAATCTCTTGGTGTGATTGTTTTTGACGGATTGTATGGCTTGGAAGTGTTTGGGTTCGGAAATGTTGGTTTTGCATTGTATAAAGGAAAGTAGTTGGGAAGCAGAGAGTTTGTAGACGACCAGAAGGGCACTTCCCACTCCAGCGCCTAACTGGGAGCAGCTTCCGCTACTCTAACCAATTTGGACGCCAGGGAGTGAGTCCTAATTTTAGTCCACTTTAGGAATCTTTAACGCGCTCACCGAACGAAACCATTACCCAACGACTTTGATTGCCCTAAGAAGGCACGCTGAACTTTTTCTCACCCGTAAAAATGCCACTCTCCTCGGTTGTGTTTGATCCCAAGAACTTTCTATCAGGGGCAAGTGTGCTAACCACTAAACCACTGTCACGAGCAAATCTCATAGCATATGTTTATATCAGTTACTTACTCAAATCGCATCCGAATGCAGAAACAATAATTACAAGTTCAGAAAATAAATTGTCAGTTACCAATACCACAGTTGCGCAATAAACCCCTCCAAAAAGCGAATTTAAAAACCACACTGCCACTAAAAACCCCGCCATTACATAACAAAACAAATATAACTTTTCCAGGTATACCGCGTCTGCAACCTTTGCTTCCTGCCAATAAATTCCCTCCTCATTCAATTGCCATTTTTATGGCTTTTTACCGCTTATTACTCGTCTGAAAAGGATTTCGGCTGACAAATTTCCGTCCAAACAACAAGCCACAATCTCACCTGCCTCAATCCACACGGCCCAATTCCCATCTCGATAAAAAATTCCCACCAATGGCACCGGCGAAAAAACATTATCTCCGCCACCTTCGAGCGCCCCCTATCCCCCCACCCGACTCGGCGCGAGGCCGCGCGGGGGCGGATACGGGGACAGGAGCCATTTGTTGGCGAGAACAATGCACAGACCCATAAAATGGCAAGCGAGGTACAAGGTGAAAGCAAACTGCCGTCGAAACGCAGCGACATGGGTGGGGCACACCTGGAAGGAAGGGCAAAGAGGTCTCCAACTACTACCATCACCTGGCTGTGGAAAAAAACAAATGCAGGAAGAATTAATTGCGCACAACGAACCAATTAAGACGGTTGATCATTCGATTCGTGCGATGTGTGCGGGGTATTATCCGGTGACTTTTCGGAATTGTTACATGACTGGAGTTGTGGTTTCCTATTGTGTTATGTGGGAAAGCTTTGCGGTTTTCGGTGTGGGTTGCTTGTTGTAATAAATTGGCCGCGTGACGGACCAAGGTTTCTTCGAATTAAATTTAGTAGTGTGGTATAAATATTTAATAGTTAAGCATGTTCTATGTATAATGGAGACTTCGAGAAAGCATTGATTTTATGTGTAATTTATGCGGTTCGGTAGCGACGGTACAGTGACAATTTAGTTAGGTGACAATATGAAGTTCTGAGATTGTAACGTCCTCATACCATAACATCTAAAAAGTCAGATAGTATAATTTACCTGTAGAGCATAATAAAGTATAGGCAAACTAATAAAGGGTAGCTTGGAAGTGATAATTTGGTCATAACCAATAATACAAGATCTGATATCGCAACATCCTCATAGCACAGATTAGCAAACCCACCTTCAGATTTTTGCAGTCTGTGAAAAATGCCGCTAATAAAACCTGAATTTTCCCATTAAGCTCATAAGCGCTGGCCATGATCACTGCTCAACAACAAAAGGACCAATAAACTTAATAATAAACAATGCAATCTCCAAATAAATAGAGGCACGTCTATACTGCAATAAATGCAAATTATTTCTTTGTAACAATTATCAAAGTATGGGTCTAGCTAGACTCGAGACTAAATCAACTATAAAACCACAAAAATACGCATCAACAATCACAAATCAGGATATAAAAAATCCCAAAGACATGTTTAGATAATCCCTTCACATTTATTTGCCATCCACTTTTTTCCCACCAATCCAAACAAAAACAAGCTGAGCAAACCTCCATTAAAAAAAAACCCTATGCTAATGCATCCACACTTCTGTTGACTCAACAGCAATCAACCGAAGTTACGAGACCAAGAAAATTCATTTGCAATTGCTATTCGCACTACTTTACAAGGACACAGACAACCCTGAGCACACAGCTCAAAATTTCCGACATTTCCCAACCCAACATCCAACTGCTAACCGGAAATGAGAAGCAGCTCATTTTTTTCCTCCTCCTTAGACATCCTATTCTCCGCACTTCGTACCAATTGGATCACCCACAACCCCCTTCTGCAACTCCCCTACCTTCCAGAAGCTTATCTCATTCCCTTCCATCAAAAAAAGAAAGTCAGAAAAATAAATTCAAATTTAACCATAGAGCACATTCCCTCAAGGATGCGTGTGTCCTTCTCTAAGTTCGGGTCTCTCGAAAAGGAGAAAATGTCCTTTTTCATTCGAGTCACCCCTGCCTCCCCCTGGTGGCGATGAGTTGAGTCCATGGTGTTGGATTGGAAGAGGGTGGGCAGGGGTGGTGTTGCATTTGCATTGATTCTTCATCAGCTTCTATTGTGTCCTCCCTAATTCGTCCATTTCCATATGAATGCCCCTTGGGCGAGTGACATTTCCATGACAAAAGTATGTGTGATGGAAATAATGAGGGGAGCAACCGGCAGCATCACCGCATCGCACATAAGCAGAAATGCTAGAAATTCCCCGGAGACAACTCATCACGTTTTTTTTATTTCCATCAACGAAGCGAAATTCTCCATGACAGCGTAACCGTTTTGGTTTTCCATAGGTTTAATATAGCATAGTGTGAAAATTTGATATTTTACATTATATAACAGAAGTATGCTTTAATAGGTGGAAATAAAGAGTATTACACTTCTTTGTGAAAAAAAAAGCTTTCATTAGGACCTAAACGAGTTATAAGGACCTTTGTACACTGCTCGAAAAAAGGTCAGGGGATTGATTATTTAAAAGCCTTATCAAGCATTGCTCTATGGCGCCAGGTATAATCAGAATGGAAATCTTTCATCTGCAGTATATTGTCTGAAAACTATATTGAACAAGATATAAGATGCAAACTTGAATACTGGTACTGTATATGGAATATCAGAAAAAATATTTAGTGTCCTGCAATGTTAAATATCTTGTGTGACATAAACTCAGTTTCAAGATAAGACTAAAGAAATGTGCATTGTTGCAACAGTGTTCGTTTTGAAAGTACTATTGTTGCAGCAGTGTATGTTTTATCAGTACTATTGCTGTAACAATGGTCGTAACAATGTGCATTTTTTCAATCTTGTCTTGACACTAACAGTGGCTGGCACTTGTGTAAGTGCCAGGAAATATAGGAGATTCAACCAATGGTACAGTAATTGTTGTGGCACTACTGTCTGCCCTTTATAGGTGCTTGTCGTATCATTTCAATATGCAGGGTAGGTGTCAAGTAATATAGAAGATTTCAACAAATGGGGCAGCTATGCATAAGCCATAGTTTGAAACTTTGCCACAACACCAATTGCAGTGATGCCACTGCTTGTCAAATGCCACCATAGGTGCATTCCCGTTCCCACAAACGGCCAAACAAAACACCATTGATTATGATTTTGCTTGAGAAAAATCAACAATGACGTTTTGTTGGATCGTTTGCGACAACGGGAATGCACCTATTAAAAATGGAATTTTCACTGTTGCGCACAGTGGCGCCACACAGATAGTATTGTGGCAAAGCCGCAAACTAGAATAAAAGCCTGTAGAGAGACTTTTTAAATTTGAATTTCGGTTTCCTGCGACTAAGCAACTAAGCCGTCATTATATGAATGTGCATTGATTAAACTAACAACGTTTAATTCTATTTCGAGGTAAGTATATGGCGTAGATCTAAAGGTGCACTGCAGGTAAAACTACTGAACCATACTGTTTATTTAAGCTTTCTAAACGATTCTATAAATACTGTTTATAGATTATAGGTCCGGATTTTTATGTTTCAAACAGCAAACTTGTGACAAAGCACACAAATCAAAATCAGAGCCGCACGTTGTTCTCTCTAATACTCTTTGTTATTATTGTTATTATTATGTCAACATAACTCAGAAAATTGCCCGGTATACTTTATGATGACACGCGTAGGGAAATTATTAGTCACAACTAATTTGACGAACCTTAAATTATATCGTGTGATGCGCAGTGCGCCTGCTTCGCTGCAATTTGCCTCATGTCGCCGTGCATTGCAACCCGCCGGTTATGCGCTCTCTTTTTTCGTTTTTCAATATTGAGTGATGGCTTCTAATAACACGTCTACGTGTTTCCAATCACTTAGCTTTACGACGGACTATAAAACCGTTTGATCACACGAATTATTCCTTTTTATGAACTATAATTTTTTTGCTGTGTTTTACAGTGCAAAAATAATAGGCCTAAACGCGGAATTGGGAGTGGCGAGTTCTTATTCCTGCAAAATGTCATTAAATGTATAAGGGTTCGTGTTTTTGAGAAATCTTTATTATAAAGTATTTAGAGAAATAACTTTCAGAAAATTTTTCAACAATTTCAACAAAAGTATTTTTTCCTGAAAGTTAAAAAGTCAACCTAGAAAAGTAGACCAATCCATTTTCCACAAAAACATATTAACATATTTTTTCGTACGAAAGTAAGAATTCACGAAAGCGAATTGGCTTTAGTGTTAGTTAGTATTAACAATCAAAACCAATTCGTTTTTTGAGATCATAGCATAAAGAAAAACAAACCAGTTTAATGAGTAATTGTTGTCAACGATAGATACTTTACAGAGACTTACTCCGAATTGTCAATACTAGAGAATAAATAATAGAAAGCAACTTTCAAACAACAGAAAGCAAATTTTAATTAACAGGATTAGTAAATTTAAAATATATAGATCAAAACTTTAACAATAAAGATGACTAGAAGACTCGGCAATAAAAAATAATGTCTCAACAAAAAAAAAAAAACTAAACAATATAAAGATAAATCTTGACAATAGGCTCAAACAATAAAAAAAAAACTAAACAGAAAATAAACTTTAACAATACAAAACGAATTTCCAACAAATAAAACCACTTTCTTTTAATTCAAAACCACCGAAATACAAAAATACAGCGAAAGGGAAAGGCAGGCATTCACTATACCGAGGCAGCCCATCAAATAATAAGGGCCCAGGTTTAAAGGGCAACGAATCCGCCATTATCATCATCCCCTTAGCCTCTCCATTGTTGCTTGTTGCGTACGATGCACGTGCGAGGGCAGCAAAGTCTAGTACGAGGTCAGTGGCTCCGTGGACCTCCAAATCAAAGGGCATGACCGCCAACGACCTCTAAAGACAGGATACGAATTCAAGGGCTAGGCTGCGCCCTATGGAATGAAAACATTACGCAAAGTAGAGACGCAAAGATAAAATCGTAGACTTTCTTTTATTGTATAACCAAGTACGGCCTAATCTTCCATTTCATATGCGTCGATAAATCAAGCAAAAAAAAACCAGGCCTAACAGATGGCTGTTGTTATATGACGAGTCAATTGTATTCCAAGTGGCCATCTTGTGCGCTACAATAAATGTAATCGCATCTTAGGCTGTTAATGCAGTTAGCTCGCTCCTATAGGGGAGAATTCGTACGTAAGTGCGTTGTTTGCCACTTGTCCAGATGGCTCGTCTGCTTTGTGGGAGACGGTGGTGACATGTGGGTTGTTATGATTATTATTTTGAATGTCGTGCGCTTTTCCCATGACGAGAAATCTGATTATGAATGCGCGTAATCGAATCTGGCTTTTCGGCCAGAAGGAATAAGGGGAAATTTATGCGAAGAAAGTTTCGACTTGGGAAGTTGAATTAGTGATGGCCGTTAAAGTCTCGGGATTAAATCCTGGTCGGCTTCGAGTATGTTTTTAAAGACTAATCTACATCTGCAGGTTTACTTTTGGTGAATGAATTTATACAATGGAACCTATATATAATATGTATAAGCGAAAATGATTGCTGAGGCAATAATATTTATTTTGTTCTTGTTGTTAAAACCAAAATACGGAAAACAATATTGAAACGATGAAAAACAATTGAAAACAATTTTGTGACAATTAAATACAATTGAAAACAACAAAACAAAATTGAAATATTAGGCGAAAAAATAAGCGAAATTGAAAGATGCATACCAGATCAGCACCTCAAAACAATAAAAGCGCAAGCTTCTATTCAGAAACACTCTATAACAATCTATTGACTATATTTAATCACCTTAATCTCCGAATCAATCTGCCAATCCCCAAGAAAGAAAAAAAAATCATCCACTAAATACAAAAAAGTGCCAGCCCAACTCAGCACAATAGCATCATACATAGGGGGCGCTCTTTTCAAAGAACAGCTCCCAATCTTAACGATCAATTATCGAATTGGCGAAAACAAAAGAAAAAGATTTTTCTTTCCCTCGGCCCCATTTTTCACTTCCCACGCACCCCTCCGCCGTACAGTAAATCCTGATAGTGTGACCATTAATGCCTTCAGACTCTTCCTATATAAGTCTCTTTCATCACTTTGCACCACCAGAGCCCCCATCTTCCTTCATTCTGTACCAGTATACCACGACCGAACTGGAAGCTAAATTACGCCCGAGGCTCGCGGGTTCTGACACGGACATTAATCAAATACTTTTCTCATTAGTTTCGATAGCGCCAGTCACAATCGGAGACACCGCTAAATTGACATAAAGTGCCCTCTTTCTCACTCTTTTGCCCAGACCATCTTCTTCGCCGGTTTGATGATGCACAAAGTGCTAATTTGCAATGTCCAAATTTGGACCGAATAAATAAATAATAAATCGGTAGAGGTTTATTTTTTAGGAAGGGTATGGGAAAGTGGGAGTCATTTTTCGTAATAAAAAAGTGGGGTTTTGGTATTGAGGAGGGGGGGGGGGGGTAGTTTTATTTTCGATTGTTGGTCATGAATCATATTTTGGGAATGAAAGGTATAGAGGAAAAGGAATGGAATGGAATTGTTGGGGGATGTAATTTATGTTCGGGAAGTTATCGATGAGGATCTGTCCGATTGGGAAAGTCATCGGCTATTGATTTGGAAGGCTATTAATCAAGCATTTTGTGTTGTGGCATTAGATTATTTGAAAAAGTGTTTAATGACCTAAGATTTTTTATTGCGCAGAGAACTCCCTGTAGACCGGACATACTGAGAATCGAACATCCTTCCAAACCGAACGTACTGAGAACCGAACATCGCTCTAGACCAAATATAGAGCCCTATTGCCCAGCTGTACTTTGTGAAACTAAAAACATTTTTTGGGGCCATGTACCACCACCCATATACAACCCCAAAGGATGCCGTCCATTGCAGCAATTCCTATGCTGCTTGGCAACTTGCTATGCTTAATCCTAGCTATACACGAATTTCGTATGTTCGTAACCAGTAAACATGGACTTTTTATATGGGTGAGGAAAAAATGTTAATGACGTATTATATAAAGAAGGGAAATACTTCGGTAGTTTACAATTATAGTAAATCCAAAAAGTGGCTAAGAGTTAATAAAGATCCCACCTCCTGGTGTCGGTATCAGACCAAAGAGAAGGACCAAATCTATTGACGTTGTAGTCCAGTATAACACTATACACAATGTCGTTACATACAAGTTCAAATGCATTCCAATATTTATTCTTTTTACACTTTTATCCTGTTTGCGAGTGTTACCCTGGATTCCCAGTGATCTGTTCCAATCCAACTACATGGTCGGATCAAAACATAGAGCAACCAAAGGTTATTGTTGAAACTACCGGTATCTATTTACACTGATAATTTGCAACAAGACGAATCGATGTGAACTTATAGGGTTCATTGTATGCCTAATTCTGCAACTAATTGAACAAACAAAATTCTCATGCCAAAGAGAAATTCCCAAATCCAGTAGAGGCTTCCCTTAATGAAATGACTATTCATTACCATTACATTTAGAACACGAAATTATGTACATTTTCATATTCGGGGTACTAATTTATAACTATTAATGAAATTACTTCTAGAGAATTTATCTAGAGAATTAAAATCGGTGATAAAAAGTTTTATTATAAAAGCCTTTACAAAATTTAATTGAAAATTAGCTTGCCAAAAAGCATATATACTGTAAATTCTACAATAGAGGCCTGCTCCTTATTCAGGTCTGTCTCTATAATACGCCTGAGGGGAGCTTAATTTTTATGGCGGGAGGGGGGGGGGGTGGTATTGGAAAAAATGTTATCTTTCCAATATATTACTCTAAAAAATAGGATGCTCAAACTGAGCCACATGTAGTTACTTTTTATGTACTCTTGTATAAGTCATTTATAAGCAACTCATTTTACGAAAAAAGTTCATAAAATGTAACTTCTTTGAAAGAGGATGCTAATAAGGAACTCGAAAACCAAAAATGAGTTACTTATAAAAAACTTACACAAGGGTACATAAAAAGTCACTACATGTGGCTCACTTTGAGCCTCCATTTTTTAGAGTACCATGGGGCCTCAGAAGTTTTAGCATTTATATGCCCTAGCCTCAGTTAGAGTAAATATGCTAGGCGTATATTTTGAAATCCGTTAAATATAAAAGTTTGCCAAGCATCTCATCTATTGTACTTTAACATCTCATAACATCTTTTGTTTCGTCTTGGGAATCCGAGTGCTCTCCGATGTGAGGTGGAGAAGGGGTATCCAGTGGGGTTGTTGGCGGTATGGAGATGGTGTGTGGTGTGGTTGGGTGATAAATGATTACAAGGCAAACTTCTCGCCATTTTACTAGTCCATAACTTTAGCGGGGAACGAGGCAAGCGATAAATTCTTACAAACACTTTACAAGTAGAGATGGGGTTGGCCTCTTACAACCCAACTAACACTAAATTTACTTCTTTTTATTGCATCTGCAAATTCCGCTACAGCTAAAACTTCTCTTCGTCGTCGTCCTTTTTTTTTCTTCTTCGCCGAAGCAAACACGTCATAAAAACGGATTTATTAAAACGAATTAAAGAGGAAAAGGTTGATTTATCGCGGGCTAGCGTATACGTTACGGATACTGCGGGAACGTGAGCAGTAAAAATATATTCAAAGGCCCGCCGATATTTACGGATTTAAGCGGGCGTAAACTCGTAAAACCTGGGTCGTAAATAGAGTGCAACAATGTATGCTAAAAGTGCGCGAGGTGCACAGTTAAGTGCAATTTGCGAAACTGTAATGTTGGAGAATGCCCAAAAACAAATGGTGATATAATGTCCCATTAATGCTGCGTTAAATTTTACCCTACGATGCTAAGCAGAATGTACAGTAATATATACAATGGTATATATATATATTTAAGGATATTAAATTTATTTCAACAGATCCGAATTCTAACCTGATCCGAAAATCTGTATTCGAAACCAAAACCGAGCAGAATATTCGGTTAAATCTCAAATTCTGTTTGGATCCCTTTGGTAATCTGAAATTTTTCAATCCAATTGTATAAATCCAATTCATTGGGAACACTAATTAGAAACACCGCAGCCAAAACAGAAGC
>JAQGBF010000030.1:0-15115 GCA_034698245.1 Schendyla nemorensis | reverse complement strand
CAATGCAAGAGGGGGGTCTTTTTATTTTTTTTTGGGGGGGGGGGAGGGGTTCCAATAAACGCCGGGTCGGACGAGGGCAATTTTCGATAAACGCCCCCCGCGTTTATTGGAGAATTTATGGTATATCTATTTACAAAAAAAATAATCATAGCTTGTTTTTATAGTTATAGCCATCAACGCGTTACTGTAATCATAATTATTATAATGAGACGTGCTGGTATATCCCCTGGACATACTATAATTACATTTAATTGTTTAAGGAATGAACCATGTCACTTGCTTAATGCATGTTTTTATGAACAAGGGTGCTAAAGCGACCTAGCTACTCACTAGTTTCCTTAAGGACTGCAGCTGATTCCTCAAATCGTCTACAGTGCGATTCAAACGCCTGTTCCTTTTAGCGTAAATATTATTCATTTCTGAATTAACTGCCAAAGTTTCTGTTGATGAGTCTCTGCTGACAGCCGAAGCACTTCCTTCCACTGGACTACCATCACTAAGCTTTGCGGTTACTGTCGGTATAGCAGATGTCCCCTCCTCTGTGTTTGCGTTCTTACTAGCAATACCCAATTCCGCATCATCTACAGCCACAAGTACATACTTCGAACCGCTGATGTGCAGCACCTGGGCTGATTCCGACTGGACCTGCTTGCCCAACACAGATTGCATAGACTTATCATTACCGTTACCCATAACTACACTGCATTGCGGTTCGGTACTGCTAGCATTTCGCAATAAACCAAGTGAGCCCAAAACGTCAGCTTGTGGTTCTAAATAAAATTCGGGAAATGTCAATTCACGAAAAACATAGACACAATTAAAGCATTACCAATGGATCCGTTTTTAGGTGGTGTCGGTGCTGGCAAAGGTTCCACGGAACGTTCTAATTCAACTACTAATTCCGGCAAGCTATGCATCATATCCGATGAAGCCACTGCTGAAGTTTTCAAATTGACGCTGGCACAGTTCTCATCATTTTCTGTGTTCTGACTACATCCTCGTTTGGGCTGATTACGGGATTTGTTAACCTTTTTAGCTATCTTTGAAGCGTGTCTGACCATTTCTAAAGGAAAAAATAAATGAAATTAGTTTGTATAAATTTCTCATATATTTTTATTTTAAGCCACCGATAAAAAAGAAGTAAAAAAAATTGCATGACATATGCTTAAGTGTAATGACACTTCAAATGTGTCAGATAAAATTGTTTCATAGTTCGTTTCTTCATAGGCGATTTTTGCAAAACTGCCCAGGCGTTTATTATAGAATTTACGGTACCCAGGATTTTGCAAATAACTTTACTATTAAATATCCAGCTTTAAAAAACTGACTCTGCCTATAATAGCAATGACTAAGAAATGTGCTTTCTACAGTAATTAGACACCATCACGTGACGTTGGTGTAGGGTTCATTTGTTTGTATTTGGCGTTCCATTTCTAAGAAAGTTCATGGCCAGTACAAATTCATTTGCAAAAACGAACAGCAATAATTTAAATGTGAGTTTATGGCATGACAAATTGTATTACAACAGTAAACAAATATTTGTTTCGGTGCATTCCTAGTACCCTCGATATAAAACACAGAACGTGTTCTTTCATATAAAAAAAATTGGAAAGTTTATTTTCGTTTAGTAATGTAGCTGGTAGTTACCGAATAACATATTTCACTCTCTTAATAGCTTACCTTATCACTTTCAGGATAACGACTGCGGTTATGACTTGTTGTCCGATTCTGTCCAGTCTCTACCTGTGCGTCTCACGCGCGCGAAACAGTTGGGTACAGCTAAAACCTGATTTCAAACTGCAATAGGAGCGTCATTGTTTTTTTGGGTTTAATATGTTTAATGTAATAAACTAAAACAAAACAAATTTAACTATTTCATTAAATCATTGTCTTAGTAATAAAAAAAATATATTATGTTTTTTGGGTGTCATTTTACAGCGTACCCTGGTGTCATTTGTTTGCCAGGAAAGTAAGTTTCTCTGCACGTCTGTGCGATGAGCGTGTGATAAACCTGCATCTGTCGGGCAGTTTCATTTTCCTTTGCTACATTTGGTTCTTTTTTAAGGTAAGTTGACATTAAGTACTCCGTAATAGATTATGTTATACAAAGGTATTAGTTACGCAGCATATAAATTACGAAAACTTAAATATGCACCAAAATGTAATATTTAAGAAAGTTCAGTAGAATCTCTTTAATTGTTATGTGGAAAGGCTTTATTATGTTAATTGACAGGATTATTCATGTAGTCTAAAAAAAAGTAAAAAATAAATTTTTTGGCGGGAAAGTAATAGTGTAAACAGTTGCAAGTGTTGAATTACCGCAGCAGTGTTCGCAGAAATGATTGCTTAGGAAAAAAAATGAGTGGCTCAGATTACACCTGAGACAAAAGCAGTATTCGCAGTTGCAATATTTGTTAATTAAAAAATGTTGATTAATGGACTGGTGGTGTGCACATTTGATTTTACAAGCACTATAACTTAAATGTTAAAGTATGTATTATAACTATGTTTTAAACCATACACGAATTATTCGGTGGAATGGTGATTACTAGCTGTCGCCAAATTTAAATGTTTGATGCTTAGGAAAAAAAACAGTCCAATTTTTTTTTGGGTTTTTTTTTTTAAATGTTTGCCTTAAATGTTTTAATGAAAAGTTTAAAAATTGTAAATTTGCAGGAAAGGTACAAACATGGACGAAAATAATAAACCTGGCCTTGCAAAACACGTAAATGAAACAATAGACGAAACTGTTACGACTGCCAGGAAAGAGGAAAACTTGAGTGTAACTGTCAGCAAGGAGGATTTCTTGGCAGAATTGGAGAAACAAAATCTTATTGACCAAGTCACTGTTAAGAATGACCTAGTTTCGCAAGAGAAATACAACGATATATTGCAGAAGGTCAAGGAAATACAAAGGAAGGGTAGTACAAGTAACAGCATGGAGTATCGTCTTGTTAATCATTATGGAATTGAAACAGTGAAGTATAAGTTTATTTGCATAGGATATGTAATTACATATGCCTAACTGACCAAAAGTAAAATTCGGTAGGATGATGTTGAAACGTATTGTATTTTTTTTATGTAGATTAACAATATGGATTTTTTAATCAAACGAACAACTAAAAAAAAGCAAATATTAGTACAGTATGTTGCTCACTTCGGGAACATCTACGATATTGTCAAAGAAGTTCATGAAGGTTCCGGCCATCGTGGAAAGCGAGCTATGAAAGTTTTAGCTGACCAACGGTACTGCAATGTCACCGAGCGGGTGTTAGCTATATTTAAGTCTTTATGCAAAACCTGTGCGACTAAGCAAAAAACAGATGCTAAGAAATCAACAGTTGTGAAGCCAATACTGAGTCGCAATCTCAATACGCGAGCCCAAGTTGACTTAATAGACTTCCAAAGCAACCCAGATGGGCAATACAAGTACGTGCTGACGTATGTGGTAAGTGTGGTTTTTTTTGGGTATGTTCTAAAGTTTTTTGTTAGAGGTTTTCATAACTTGTAAAAAAACATAACTGGTATTGAACAGGACCATTTCACTAAGTATACTCAACTGCGCGCATTACGTTCGAAAGAATCTGAGACTGTGGCCAAAAAAATATTCCAGTGCATGATAACTTTGGGTCCACCTTGCATTCTGCATTCAGATAATGGTTCTGAAATTCGGTGCGAAGAAGTAACGTCGTTAATAACCAAACATTGGCCAGAAGTAAAGTTCGTATACGGCTCGTGTCGCTATCCCCAAAGTCAAGGTGAAAGGTCAATTCGATATGCAAAGTGCATGAGTTGTAATACGTAAATGATTAATATACAGGTTGCGTTGAAAGAGCAAATGGTGTGGTGGAGGAATTGATATCAGCGTGGCAGAAAGAACACAATACTGCAACGTGGGTCAATTGCTTGCCGTTAATTCAGTATAGGAAAAATGCAAACCTGCACCATGGCATAGGAATGACCCCGTTCCAGGCTGTAATCGGAATTCCCTTCCCCAGGGGCCTGAAGTCTACTCGGTTACCAGATGCTTTGCTCAATGCAGTACACAGCACTGATGATTTCGCTGATTTTGGAGTTCAGTTATCTGACTTAGAGTAAGTACCATACTTATTTTCAATATTAATTATCATATTGCAAATGTTACATAAACTGCATACCGATTGTAAGTACGCATGAGTTAACTAATTATGGATTAGTGTAAAACCTTTAATGGAAATTATTAATACTTTCCTAAACGGATTGAAATAAAGAGTATTTGTTGTAAGCAGTGGTGCACCCGCAGTGTAAAGTAGCTTAACATTTGTTTCCAAGCTAGCTCCTTGGAGCTAAAGTGTACATTACAGCAAGAACTAACCAAGGAACAATTTAGTAATTGATTGCGTGGGTAGTCAGTAACTAGATAATAACAAATTATATTTGGCAGTGACATTCCAAGCAACCAAATTGTGAACTAATGTACAGTAACTGTTACTGCGCGTGTGCATACTAGCTGTTAGCAAATGTAAAATATTGCCTATAAAGTGTGGTATATTTGGTTCTTGTGATGTAGATTAAATAATTAGTGGGAACAATTTAATTATTTAATATAAAGTAATACACAAGAAAATTAATGTCAAGTGTGTGAAGCACTTAACAGTTCCTTATTTTTGTTTTCAAGTACCGAATCAATTGAACCTCAGCTAGATACGATGTCAAGTATGTCAACGTCAAAAGATATTATAGGAAATGATAATGCAGACAGATTCGTGAATGGTAATTGATTTTAATAACATTTACTTGCACGACATGTTATTGTATTAGGTATATATATAGTAGCTTTTTCCTAATTAATGCTTTACCTAAACAGTGGTACCAAGTGATGGAGCAGGAGCAAACCTTGCAAAAGTTAACGAACAGAAAACGAATGTTGTCCAGCAAACAGAGTCCATAGGAGAGGAAAGTTACATTTCCGAAGTACGGGACCCACACGGATTAATAGGAGATCTAGCCATGACACGTGTACTGGGGATCATGAGTGCACAGTTCAACGACGTACAAGGATTGCTGGATACTCTTTGTGGACAGACCTTGTATACTAGCCCTCACTTAAAGGGTATCGTTCCATTCGGAGGGCCATTCTTACAGATATTGCATTGTCTGCAATACAACCATTGGGTAACCATATCAACCTATGGGGCTGATCCGGGAGAAGTTTTTCTGTATGATTCAATGATAGAAAGGGTAAGGCTAGTTCGCTAGAGAAACGTATGAGTATTGACCCTGTTTTTTTTATGATGCAGCCTCCCACAGATGCTCTGCACCAAATTTGCGCTCTCATGACTATTCCAGGAAGGACTCTCACGGTCAAGCGAATGTCGTGCCAAAGACAAACAAATGGGTTTGACTGCGGAATATATGCGGTAGCAAACTGCGTGTTCCTCGCTAAGGGCGATGACCCAGGGAAACTTTTCATCAATCCAACAACAATGAGAAATGAATTGGCCACTTTCCTCAATGAAGGATTTTTTGGAGAATTTATGGAACCAATTCATGATATGCCACAGACCAAAGAAGAAACAGAAGTTTTCGCACTGCATTGCAAGTGCAAGCAAGTGCGCCTCGAAAAAAAATTCCAAACCAACACAGAAGGAATCAGTTGGTTGAATGACGACGTACTGTGCATTGGTTGCAACATATTTTTTCACAGGAGATGCATGCATATTGAAGGATTGCATTTTCCGGATGGATATTTGTGTCCTGCCTGCACTGATAAACGTAAGACATTGGTCCTTCTTTTTTTTTTATCATATCTTATTATGGCACTTTCGTTGTAGAAATTTTGGGTAACTCAACCGCAGTTGGTGCCATGCAGGAAGAAGAAGAGGATTCGTTCGAGGAATTCCGCACGAGACCATGCAAGTCGTGTGGTAACCGAGCGATTTACACCTGCCAAATGTGCAAACAAAAGGTTCACCATTACCCGCCTTGCGGTAAATGCAATGAAGACATGTTCATGTCCAATGGTGAAACATCTAATGAGTCTTTCCCCGAACCAAAACCTATGTGCTATGAATGTTTTCATGATAGCGCAGTAAGATAATAGAGAAAAAAATTTATAGTTATTTTTGTCTAAATTTTTTGGTACATTTGCAGGAACGCAGCAACTTCATTTTTGAATTAGACGAAAGTGAGCATATGTGCGCAGTATGCAACAAGCTATGTTTCAACCTATGTAATAAATGCAGAGTACCGGTACACTATGATGATAAGTGTAGCATCCAGGTTGACAGCGGATCGGAAGGTTTAGGAATGGTTAGACGCTGCAGTAAATGTATCAAAGAAAAAGTAAGCAGTCACGTAGTCAGCGATAATTAAATAGGTATTTTAATCCATTTATTGTTAACTGTTAAGGAAATGGAAGACAATGGACCGGCAAAGTGTGCTAAATGCAATTTGTTGTGTATGGAAATTTGTCAAGTGTGCTCCAAATCGTGTAACTGTGACAACAAGGAGTTAATAACACTGGAAGATCATACAAGACGAATAATCTGCCAAGAGTGTATCAGAGAAATGACTGTGAGTAGGATATAAGTTTTCTAGTAATATTTGTATATAGCAATATTAATTTAAATTAATAACAGAAAAAAACAATTACCAAGAAATTACAAGGCATCATGAAGGGAGGAAACATTATAAGTAAAGAACAAACTTTGGTATTGGAAGAACACGAACCACAAGCCAAAAATGATATCGAAGCGTTTTGTGTATTGGATGAAGATGAACTAACTGAAGCGCTCAATGCTAACGATGAATTGATACGAAATGAAAAGAGAAATGAAAAGAGATTGGAAGAAGAAATGTGCACCGATAACAATGTAATGGGTACTGTTCAGCAACGTTGCAACAACTGTGTGGAAACAAAGCAATTGTGCCAGGAATGTATCAGACGAAAAGAAATTACAGACAGCAGGAAGGTAATAGTAACAAGCAAATAAGAATAAGCAAATTATGATTAATTAAACTGCATTTCGATGAAAATTTCAGAAGGCAATGGAAGGTATGCATAAGCAGGCAAAGCGTATGCTCAGCAGTACAAATAAAAGATACCCACACCTCCCAGACGGAACAAATGTAGCTATTCCAATTCCAAAGGCAGATAAACCTAAAGGAGGTGAAAGAAATTTTTTCGGTGTCGTCATTGGTAATCCGAAACCAGGCCTTTACAAAATAGGAACGCGGGCGGGGGTTCTTCAAAAACTTAAAATGAGAGCGCATTTGAAAATAATCAACTTCCGGGAGTTAGAAATAGCAGAAGTTCCAAACAAAATAATACCAGACCGGAGCGCATACATTGCGCAAAGCATTATCGGAAAAAAAAAAAAGGAAAAGTGCAATTGCACTATGAAGTGTGGCACCAACCGCTGTCCTTGTTTCAGGCAGAAGAAAAAATGTAGCACAAGTTGTCACGATTCTCTCAAATGTTACAATAAGAAATAACCAAGAATTGGAGAAAACAGTAATAGCTTTACAGCTTACGTGAAAGATATATAATCACAACCATATTACCCAATGCAGGACTTATAGGCATTCAATATAAACTAAGAAAAGCTAGTTCTATCTGCATCCAAAGAAACTGTATTTCAGTTAAAAAAAAAAAAATCAGATACATTGTATCCAGCGTACTTCTTGAATAAAAAATAATAACCGTGAATATAATATAATATTGAGATATTTAGTAATTAATTGATTGATTGATTGTTTGATTGTCGAAACATAACAAAATAAACACATAAACCAAAAAATGTTTAATTGAAATAGTGGGTGTTTAGTAAATTAACATTAAGAATCGAAAAGTAAATAGGTAAAAAAAAGGCACATGCAAGGGAGAATGAATTAAGAAAATCTGACAGGGGAATTAATATGACACAACTTAGAAATGTTACAATTTTTTTTTTTAAAGTAAGGTGTTTCGGAAGAACAGTACTGAAAAAAAGGAAAGCTGTATAGAATAAAAAATGGTAAAAAAGTGTTGTTAATAACTGTAATTAAATCATTAAATGCAAGGGTTAAATAAATTAGGGATCGAACCAAGAAACATAAAACCACGTGAAACACAGAACAAAACAGCGTTTGGAAGCTCTTGGGTGAAGACGTTTTATTCAGAAGATAAATTAAATTAAACGCCACTATAACAAACGGTGTGTGAAGACAGGCAAGTATTTTATATGTAGGAAATTACGAAAGAGATGTTAGGAACTAGCGGCGGCTGAAAGAGATGTTATGAACTAATTTATTTAAAATAAAGACTAAATAAATTAAGGTTAGAAAAAAAATGGGTTTTAAAAAAAAAGTAAGGGAAAGGGGATAAGTGGTGGGCGGGTGGATTGCAGGGGTAGGTTTGGGGAGGAATCGTCAATGGTCAAATGGTCAAAATCGCCCAATCGTTATAACAGCATTCCGTATACTTTTATTACTAGTATTAAACAAACACGTTAGCTGTTCTTGTTTCCTAAATGAATTTTAAATTGCATAAAATAATTCAACCTACTGTGTAAAACCATCACCAGACGGGGTTAACATCGACAGGTAGAATAATGATAATACGTCACTTCCGTTTTCCTCATCAGCCATTTTGTATGCGTACGGTGTGAGTGCAAGGAAATTTGGTAAGTTTTTCAAAGGTTGCATGCGAGCAGATTGTTTTAATATTTTTCTGATGTATTTGTAAGGAATCGTAAGCGTGGTTTTCGTCAGATAAAGAATTAATTTATGCCATTGCTTCACCAACATAATTGAAGGTAAGTAAGGGAATTATACGAAAGCTAACGAAGACATAGATTGCACAAATTTGAATAGCGTTTAAAGTGACTAATACTAGGTTTGGTTGACAAATTCCATGAGTATCATAAATAAAAAAGTGTCGAAGTAATGTATGTCATAGCCTACTGAATAGCCTTTGTTTAGTGCGTGCAATGTGTTAATATATTTTGTTGTGTAAACGAATGTCCTGCACATTTGTAGGTGGCAAACAAGGCAGGCGAAACATACAAATTGCTTGAACTTATATTCAGGGTGTTGGAAAGCCGTGTTGCCAATTGTGATAATTCATTGAAAAAATAATGAGACATATTAAAATATGTTTAAATTGTTACATTAAAAGCAACAGTTCCATTTCTTTGGGATGCAATTTCATGTGTATTGCCGCTAATTCTTGAAAATGTAAATGGAATAAAAAAAAATTCAATACCGAAAAAAAAAAATTTGCACTCTGAAATGTTCATGTGGTTTTCATGTCAACAAATTCAAATGTGTTGCAATACAAAGTATAAAAATAGGAAATATAATTTTAACCTTGGTTTTGTAATTGCAATTTCAGGACAAATTACCAAAATGACGGTTGCCCAAAAACTACAGTTCGTGGTGCCGATGGGTCTGCGTGGCCATAAATTTGTGGAAGAGTTAAGGAAGGAACTGAAATGCCCTTCAGTTGCAGAAATTAGTTTGGCTCAAACGTATTCCGATGATAGCGCTAAAATTCTACAACAGTTTCGAAACGTTTTGAATGCAGAAAGGAATGGAAAAAACACTTTTACTGAATTTCTGAAAGACAGAGTAGTAGGGGATATATACCCACTCCTGGTGATATATGATTGGGACGCTATTTTATACAGTAAGATTAACAAAAAAGATCTGGAGTCCGCAATAACGGAAATGGAGTTCCCGGACTACATAAATGTGATTATCTTCTCATCGGTTTGCCTTCAGCTATTATCGCATCATAAAATATTTATTTCGGAAGAAAACGTTGGCAAACTGGACCTGAAAACAAGTTCTTGCGGTCCAATCAAGGTTGGTCAACAGAGGTACGATTACAAGTTGCAGGAATATGATAGTGGTCAGGAGGAGCTGTGTCAATTTATGACCAACTACAAAGAACTGTTGCCAAGAAAGGATGAAGGAGTTATCCTAGGGAAAGAATTGGATTTGGCGGATTTCGTAGCGGCTCGTGATATGATTGGCAGCAGTGAGCAGTACATAAACGAAGACGCTAACCAATTGCTGCATGCATCATTGTGTTGTCCTGTGGAATATGTAGGCGATGACACCGCCAAGTTGTTGGTTAGAGAAGATGCGGAGGTAATTAGAAAATGGAACGTCGTCATCAAATATGTAAAGTTATTGGCAACTTGTAAATCATTAAGTGTCAATTCCTTACTAAAGATACGAAATGGCCTCATGGTCTCTTTAAACGTTCTGTTCCGGTCGTACACCGTATGGAGTAGCTCAGACAGAAAAGTAAATGGTAAACCGCAGGGTACGCACATTGAGACATCTTTTCAAAATGAAATAAGTGGCCGTTTGGAAGCAGCCCTGCGTGAATGTCATATGAAAATCGAGCTGCAAGTCCCATGTGGCCGAAGCAAGTGCACACTGGACACACTCATCTCTCCAGTCTTTCCACGAATGAATGACATACTCATCGAATACAGCATAAAGAAAGGAGCAAAGAGAGACATGCGCAAGCATTTCAGAAATAGATATTATATTACCAATCCGTCGCATCGAGCAAGGGAAACATCAAACCCATTTGTGATTTTGGGTGTGTCTTTCCATATGAATAAGAAATTGTTATTTGATTATGTGGAGGTAGACGCAGCAGTTGGGCACTACAAAAACAACGGTAGTGAAATGAAGGAAATAGAATGGACATTTTGTCCTGCAGCGACTGCTACAGTTTACGAGGAGGGGAATTATTTGAAATTGAAGGCTGACGGTCAAGACCTTGATGTACCAAATTTCTTGCGATTCGAACCAGCTGAAAGTACAAGAACCGAGGGATCGTCGCAGAGGTCGACATTCAAATATGCAGCACTAGCGAAACAGCCTAACCCTAATAAGAGGAAGAGAGTGACGCTAAGGCAAGGCAGATCCAAAAGGATTAGGAATAACTGACCGTTCTTTTCCGTAACATAGGAAATTTGTTTTGTGTCGCATGATGAAATATTGTATGTTATACTGCAACGAATAAATGTATAGATAATTCATTTATTTCAATGTATTTTTAACGTTTAATCAATTGAGATGAACAAAACATGTTCACTGTTAGCATGCAGTTACGATTGTTATTTTATACTTATTTTACAACTTTATTTTATTTACCTAAAACTTAATGGAATTAATTCTTTATGTAAATCATGTAATGTAATTGAGTAGTTTTAATAAAATGTATTAAAACATCACAATTTATTTGATTATGTATTTACTAAGTTGGTATTATTACTTACTTAAATTATATATTTTTAAACAAAAAAGTAAAGCACTGGTTTATTACAACATTTAAAAGTCAGCGTCATTACTTACTTTAGCTTTGCGAAGTCAACGCTAACTGTTTGTGGCGCTGCGTACGAAGGTATGTGAAGTCATTGTTGTCCGCCATTGCAGTTAAAGAAGTGAATACTATAGTTAAACTTCAAGCGAACTTGGCGTAATAATTGAAATGGAAGAAGCACTGCCGATTGATCAAGTAAGTCATGTTTTATGGGAAATGCTTGCCACATGACAGGGTGTATACAAATGTAATTTTTTTTGGTAATTGCAGAATATGAAATACCGTATCGTGGGTCCAATGGCGTTATACGCACCAAACTTTGAAGAGCGTGAAAAAAAGAGAATTCAAGCTACGAAACAGATTGTATTGAGCTTCCGCAGAAATTACACTCTTTTTTCGGAATCTAGTATGATCACGTTATTCAGCAAGAGTGTGAGGGAAGTGTGTAGCGGAAAAACTTTGCAGGAACAAGTCAATATTCACGTAAGCAACGGAGAAAAAGTTCAAATTGTAGTTCGTGGCCTAGACTACCTGTTCTTCAGTTATATGCGACCCAGTGACATAAAAGAAATTCAGTATACTTTGGGCGACATCAGATCCGCTAATGTAATTGTGTACTTATCCACTCCTATAAAAATGTACCGCTTCACTACTGTAACCTTCGGTCCAGGTTCCGTAAACGATTTTGATTTGGTAGAAGCAACTGAATCAGAAGAGGGTGCGTGCCTGAAATTGGGTGAAAATCACTACAAGTACGGGAATAAAGACGAATATGATTTAATGAAGTCTGTTAGTAAGGGAATAACAGTGGATACGAGTTATTTCCTTGGAGACTGTGTGGAAGTTTACTTTCAGAAGTACTTGAGTTACGATGAGTTTTGCGATGCACGCCACGAGTTACTTATTAATGAGGTGACCAAATGCAACGAAAAGCATATGCGAGTCTTATTGCCATTGATGAAATTCAAATGTGTAATAGCTGATTTCGGACGCTGTCAACTAGACATATCCAGAACTGAAAACATGTCGCAGATGTGGCTCGGCTTTCTCAGATATATAGAAAAGCTTACGAATTTACAGGAGGTTAAGTGGTCTGCTAATAAGGTGGAATGCTACCGCATTAAATTAATGACCACAAGTCACACCGCCCTTTCCAAAATATCCTTCCGAAACGAACTTGATGCGCACCACGGTACAGATAAAGCAAAGATGTTTTACGCAAGGAAGTTGTACGAGGCATGTATAAGAAAGAATCTGGAGGGAAAAGTAAATGGAAAGATAGAAGAAAATCTGAGTATAAGAAATGATATAACAACGTTCCCAATTGCTATTGTTGGAAACAACACACCAATGGTTTTCCTAATTGGAATTGATGTCAGAGCTGATGAGAAATTAAAGGAATGGATGGATAAAGAGGAACACACTGTGCTGACTGAACACTTCCAGAAGGGATTTGCAGTGTTGAGCATGACGATATTTTTGGATAAAAACAACGAGTTCGGTGGTGTCGACACAGAATTAGCATTTTGCTCAAAGAGCCAGGGCTGGGACAAGAGAAGAGCATACGTATTCGAGATTGACGACAGGCCAGAAGAGGAAGAACAGGAGTTTGGAGGATTAGAAAGTGAGGATGAAGTGGAAGAAAGTGATACTGACACTGACGACTCGGAATGTGAAGAAATTGTGCAACTCATCACTATGGAAACGTAATGTAAGAGCACGCATAAGAGACAAACAGAAAATAAAATGCAAAGTTTATTGTAACTTTTATTGTAATTACAATAAACAATATTGTTTTTGGGATTTAACAGTTTATCATTTCACTAGTGTCCTAACTCGCATTACAAGGAGAACAAATAAATTCTATATGTATTTATTTGCTTCAGGCAAAAGAAAAAATGTAGCACAAGTTGTCACGATTCTCTAAAATGTTACAATAAGAAATAACCCAGAATTGGAGAAAACAGTAATTGCTTTACAGCTTACGTGAAAGATATATAATCACAACCATATTACGCACTGCAGGACTTATAGGCATTCAATATACACTAAGAAAAGCTAGTTTTTACCTATTTGCATCCAAAGAAACTGTATCTCAGTAAAAAAAAAAGTAAGATAAATTGTATCCAGCGTACTTATTGAATAAAAAATAATAACCGTGAATATCATATAATATTGAGATATTTACTGATTAATTGATCGATTGATTGTTTGATTGTCGAAACATAAAAAAATAAACACATAAACCCAAAAATGTTTAATTGAAATATTGGTTGTTTAGTACATTAACATTAAGAAGCGAAAAGTAAATTGGTAAAAAAAAAAAGGCACATGCAAGGGAGAATGAATTAAGAAAATATTACATGTGAATTAATATGGGAACACTTACAAATGTTACAATTTTTTTTGGTAAAGCGTTTTATCGTACCTTACGTATATAGTAAGGTGTTTCGGAAGAACAGTACTGCAAAAAACGAAAGCTGAGTATAGAATAAAAAATGGTAAAAAAGTGTTGTTAATAACTGTAATTAAATTATTAAATGCGAGGTTTAAAGAAATTAGGGATCGAACCAAACAACATAAAAGCACATGAAACACAGAAGAAAAAAGCGTTTGGAAGCTGTTGGGGGAAGACGTTTTATTCAGAATATAAAATAAATTAAACGCCGCTATAACATACGGTGTTGAATCCAATATGAAAAAAAAAAAAAAGAAAGGTTTGCAAAACAGTCCAAAATTATTTGAAGTAGGACTGTGAATAAAGGAAAGTATTTTATAGGAAATTACGAAAGGCATTTTCATTCAGTTATAAACAATAGGGTTACGGGGGGGAGGGTGCTAAAGGGGTAGGGGTTGAATGTTGAAAAGGAAAAGTGGTGACAGTTAATTATGAAGGGGAGGGTCATTCTGAGCAAGAAAGTTAGGTGTTTGGAATTTGTTACAGAGCATGACGACTAAAGTATTAAGTATAAGGGTTAAAGAAATTATGGATTAAATAAAAAATTATTTAAAAAACAAAAAGGCTAAATGTTAGCAAGCGAAGGAAAGGGTAAGGGAGAGAGGTTTACAGGGAGCAAGATTAGAGGTAGGACGAATGAAAGGGGGGCAGTTGCGAGGGCATTTGTGAAAAGAGGAAACATGAAATAGAAGTTGAATGGGAAAGTCTGGTGGCGCCATCCTGCGGCGGCTAAAAGAGATGTTAGGAACTAATTTATTTAAAATAAAGACTAAATAAATTAATGTTAGAAAAAAAATGGGTTTTAAAAAAAAAGTAGGGGAAAGGGGATAAGTGGTGGGCGGGTGGATTGCAGGGGGTAAAGGGAAAACTAGGGGGGGAGTGGGAAAGGGCTGAGGGGTAATGGGGGTGGCTGAATGGCAAATAAGCTGATAACCTTGCATGTTTATAGTGAAATGCCGATGGAGTAGGGGTAGTTGGATGGGTGTGTAAAAAGGAGGGGTGGGGAAGTTGGTTGTCAGTTGCAGTGAGTGGTGAAGTTATTTATGGAGGGGAGTGTTGTTTTCAGCGAGAAAAAGGTGTTTCATCGGCGAAGACAAGACAGCGGCCATGTTGGATTATCGGTTGGTCAGTGCAGGATAATTATGCTAATGTGATATTGACGATGCTGAAGGTATCGTCGGAAAAGGTTAACGCTTTTAAGGTTTGGGGAGGAATCGTCAATTTTTAGGGCGAATGCCTGGCAATGGTCAAAATCGCCCAATCGTTATAACACTGCTTCATCTTTCCCGATGGTGCTCAGCAGGCAATGCCTGCTACAAGGGGCAGCAGCAGCAGCATTGGCAATAGTA
>JAQGBF010000029.1:0-15116 GCA_034698245.1 Schendyla nemorensis | reverse complement strand
ATTTTCCAAAACTTTTATCGAGACTGGTTAATAAGAACATTGAGCGCAGTGGTGCCATAGCAATGGGGCAGCTGCATGAGTGGGCTTAGTTTTCAATTTTGAGGCTACGTCAATTGTTCTGGTGCCACTGACAACGGTACACCTGTTGTCAGTGGCGCAACAATAATTGGAGTACCATTAAAATTAAAAACTAAGTTTCTTGCAGCTGCCCCATTGACACTGTGGATTTCAAACCATAATATAGCTGAAGCAGCTGCCCTTTTCTTGTAGCATCACTGTGCTCAACAGTGAAATTTCCACCTTTAATGCAGTGGTGTTCCAATAATCATTGTTGTGGAAAAATTTCAAACTAAACTAATCCCAATTTAAACTAAACTTGCCCAAGCGATAGCAACAACAAAATGTTTATTGGCACTGCAGCAACTTAGATAAAGGTCCCAAAAAATAATATGCCTTACAAAAAGAAAAACAAGTTCAACTTGACTGATTCGAAATTGCTAGGTTTTTGCAATTTGGGATTTGGGATTAATGTTGTTGTTCACTTTCAGGATATTTTTCTTCTTCTGAATAATTCGGGTACTTTACCTCTAAAGTTTGCAAAAGTTCGGCATTGACTTTACTAGGCTTTGTTAAATTGTTTGTTTTTCTTTTGTATGTCATGTTATTATGTAACTTTAAGATGGCACTATGACCAAGTGGCTGCAGTGCTAATGAACCTTTTGTTGATGCTATTGTATGGTCAGTTGAGTTTAAATTGGGGTTAGTTTTAGTTTGGGACTTAGTTTTAAAAAGGCTTTAGCTCAGCTTGTATCTTAATTTTGCTTTCTCCTAAATCATGATTGGCGTCTATAACCTCTGCACCGTTAAGCAATATCCCACTTCTCCATCTGCCGCATAAATACATTTCAAATTTACTCTTCCGCGCTTAACAACTCCAAATCTCTCCACACACCGCAACTTTAATAAAAAGAAACAACCCCGGACAAATTAATCTAGCGTGGGGAATAACAAGAAAACACGGTCAAATTATTCCAATCCCATCCCCCCGGCAGACTACCATTGCAACTTTCGATGCCGCCGCCGCATAACAGCCCAGCGGCGCATACATATGCACACCACTAACACCGAGCAGAGAACTGCGACTTTGCTTTGCCGTAGTGAAAGCACTTCATTTTCGCACCCGGCCCTCCGAATTCCATCCAATTTTCCTTCGCAACGACCTCTTGATGCAAATTCGTCGCCATCGACCCAGGAGAAACTCGTGGATCAAAAGGGTTCTCCGACTTATTTTCCGCTCAAAAGCCCTATGCACGGTGAATATCAAACACCCCTGCTGCCTCTTCTTCCCAACACTCGCCTGCAAAGTCCTGGCCAGCAGATGGCGCGGCAAAGCTCGCCATAAGGGGGAGTAAAAGGGTGTGCTGCAGGAAAGCACGGGGGCAGCGCGCATTAATTCTGCGTGAAGCATGGACATTCAGCTTCTGGTTGGATGTGATGAGCAGCCCTACGGGGGGCAGTTTCTTGGAGGAAGCCAGCAGCTTCCTGTAGTTATACGCTAGAGGGGGCCGCCAAGGGCTTGTACGGACGGATACTTCAATATCTTTGGCCCCCGACCGTAAATCTACTCGACTTTAGGTTACAATGGCGCGCACATAGCAAACACGAGGTGCCGTTAGCCGGGGCTGATAAGGCCAGCGCCCCCTTTTCCCTTTAAAGTGGAAAATAGAAAAGCAAGCTCCTTGTTCACGCGTTATAACTACAGATTGGATGAAAGCGGCGCTTGATAAGGGGGCGCAGTTTTACTGCAGCTTCCGCGTACTGTGTACAGAAAATACCTGGGGGAATATTGCCATAAGCCTAAAAGTCTTTCACCTATGTTGTGTACCATATGCATTTTACATGAGTGAACTTTACGAAACTTTATGTTATTCCTCTTTCTTTTCTTTTGCGGCAGATTTTGGCATATTAAGGCGGCCGCGTATTTTTATGGCCGGCATTTTATAACTAGCGCCGTAAAAATTTGATGGGCACCACTAGGGGATGGCGCTTCCAGTAAATGTAGTACCTGGAAGTGCCACCAGATTGGACAATCATACTTGAGCAGGCTTGGTGGACACATCTGTTCTGATCAGATCTTACAACAGGGAAGTCTTAGAATCTAACAGATTGTTTTTAGTGATCTATACGTGTGCAAAGCGATTAAGAAGGTTTTGCCAACAAAGAACGTAAGTGCAGACTAGGAACCTTACAGTAACTTAGGATATTAACAATGATTACCAATATTAAAATGAAGAAATAAACAATGTTGAACATTATTGTAAGCTTGTAAGTATTGTTCTAATGTGAATGTTAACTCTATGTAACAAATAGGTATACGTGATAAGTATAAGTTAGATAAGTAAATTATCGCAAATTCCCTATTTGCACCCAAAACATTATTGCCCCTCGCAAGGTTTTGCAATTTATCTTATTTACCACCCAGTTAATCGTTCAAGCTCGAGAAAAACAGGTAATTACCGGTAAAATTGTTAATTCGATTCAGAAGACAGTCGCTTCTTGTCTTTCTCGAATTGTTTCTAATTGTACCACGCAGGAAGGATTAACGCGGCAAAGTACCGATCCGGTAGCAACTCAACCCGCTTCTAAGCACCCAAACACACAGCGCATTAAATTGGATGTCGTGCAGCAAACAAGGTTGCATGCACCCCCCAGACTTTGCATATTCGTGCCATAGAGCAACCTTTTCTTTTTCCAATATTCACCGTGGGACCCATTCATGCATTAACTTAAAGTTCATAAGTCAACCGCTGTATTAGATCCCCGAGTCAGCCACCCGAAAAGATCTTTCTTCTGACCTTCACCCGAAACTCCTTCAAAACCCAGAACAACAACAACAACAACAACAAAATAGAGCTTAACGGCGCAGACACCTTCCGCACAACAAACTTCCCTTTTTTACCCCCTATATCATCCCTATGTATCCAGCCAAAGAAAACTGCCTTTCTCTAGGGTAATTATCTAGTTCCCTCGTTATCTCCTCTTTTTTTAACCCTCTTTTCTCTTCTCAGATCTTTTCTTCTTGGCCTCTTGTATGACTTTGGCTCCATACAACGCGAGGCTTGATGAATAGGAGGAGCAGTACTTGAAGGCAAGGAAATTTTTTTTTATTCTTCTTCTGCTTCTTCCGTTTCTCGCTGCGTTTTGTCAGCTTTTTGAAACTCAGCACACACACAAGTTCGAAGCAGCTGCTACTTGATGAAAAGAAAAAACACTTCTATTCATGTACGGAAGAGAGCGAAAGGAAGTCAAAGCCTTCAAGATAGAATTTGATTAACAAGAATAATGAAAAGAAGGGAAAAGTTTAAAAAATACGTCACGCTTGAACCCCATTAACTCCAACACTCTTGAGAAAAAATATCCTATCATGTTTTTTCCCCCTTTTGGAAAAAAAAACTCACAATAAAAACTTCTTCCTTCTAACCCCTTTCAGTTTAGCAATAAATTTAAATATATAGCAGTTTCATTTTAAGTTGGTTTTGTTTTGTAAATTTATTTAGAAGTAAAGGCAGGTTCATTCCTTAATGAGATTTAGTCATACACAGGGCTGATGTTATTAAAGATGGTGTTATCCATATAATGGGGCCACTGCGTCAGCCATAGTTTGCAGTTTTGCCACACACCAGTTATTGCGGCATCACTGCGCTCAACAGTGAAATTTCCACCTTTAATGCAGTGGTGCTCCAATAATCAGTGTTGTGGAAACATTTCAAACTAAACTAATCCCAATTTCCCAATTTAAACTAGACTTGCCCAAGCAATAGCAAGAACAAAAAGTTTATTGGCACTGCAGAAACTTTAAAGGTCCCAACATAAAGTTAAAAAATAATATGCCTTACAAAAAGATAAACAAGTTCAACTTGACTGATTCGAAATTGCTATAGGTTTTTGCAATTTGGGATTTGGGATTAATGTTGTTGTTCACTTTCAGGGTATTTTTCTTCTTCTGAATAATTCGAATTTTTACGAAATCTGTTTTTAGTGTTCTAGTTTACCTATATTTGGTGGTATTTTACCTCTAAGGTTTGCAAAAGTTCGACATTGACTTTATTAAACTTTTGTTAAATTGTTTGTTTTTCTTGTTTTTTTTTTTAAACTTTAAGTTGGCACGATGATCAAGTGGCTGCAGTGCCAATGGACTTTTTGTTGCTGCTAATGTTTGGTCAGCTGAGTTTAAATTGGGATTAGTACTACTTTGATTTAGTTTTAATAAGGCTTTAGCTCCGCTAGCATCTTAATTTTGTTTTCTTCTAAATCATGTTTGGCGCCTATAACCTCTGCACCGTTAAGCAATATCCCACTTCTCCATCTGCCGCATAAATACATTTCAAATTTACTCTTCCGCGCTTAACAACTCCAAATCTCTCCACACACCGCAACTTTAATAAAAAGAAACAACCCCGGACAAATTAATCTAGCGTGGGGAATAACAAGAAAACACGGTCAAATTATTCCAATCCCATCCCCCCGGCAGACTACCATTGCAACTTTCGATGCCGCCGCCGCATAACAGCCCAGCGGCGCATACATATGCACACCACTAACACCGAGCAGAGAACTGCGACTTTGCTTTGCCGTAGTGAAAGCACTTCATTTTCGCACCCGGCCCTCCGAATTCCATCCAATTTTCCTTCGCAACGACCTCTTGATGCAAATTCGTCGCCATCGACCCAGGAGAAACTCGTGGATCAAAAGGGTTCTCCGACTTATTTTCCGCTCAAAAGCCCTATGCACGGTGAATATCAAACACCCCTGCTGCCTCTTCTTCCCAACACTCGCCTGCAAAGTCCTGGCCAGCAGATGGCGCGGCAAAGCTCGCCATAAGGGGGAGTAAAAGGGTGTGCTGCAGGAAAGCACGGGGGCAGCGCGCATTAATTCTGCGTGAAGCATGGACATTCAGCTTCTGGTTGGATGTGATGAGCAGCCCTACGGGGGGCAGTTTCTTGGAGGAAGCCAGCAGCTTCCTGTAGTTATACGCTAGAGGGGGCCGCCAAGGGCTTGTACGGACGGATACTTCAATATCTTTGGCCCCCGACCGTAAATCTACTCGACTTTAGGTTACAATGGCGCGCACATAGCAAACACGAGGTGCCGTTAGCCGGGGCTGATAAGGCCAGCGCCCCCTTTTCCCTTTAAAGTGGAAAATAGAAAAGCAAGCTCCTTGTTCACGCGTTATAACTACAGATTGGATGAAAGCGGCGCTTGATAAGGGGGCGCAGTTTTACTGCAGCTTCTGCGTACCGTGTACAGAAAATACCTGGGGGAATATTGCCATAAGCCTAAAAGTCCTTTCACCTATGTTGTGTACCATATGCATTTTACATGAGTGAACTTTACGAAACTTTATGTTATTCCTTTTCTTTTCTTTTGCGGCAGATTTTGGCATATTAAGGCGGCCGCGTATTTTTATGACCGGCATTTTATAACTAGCGCCGTAAAAATTTGATGGAAAAATGGTAGGGTGTGAATCATTGAATAAAGGTGCGGGGGCGGTCCAAATCGTGACGAGTTAACCTTTATTGCCTTATCAGGATCAATTTTTGATCAATTTCCCCCCGCCGGCCGTTAACTTATTTTCCATTTCGCTAACTCGAATGTCTCAAACTCCCAGATTGAATTCCCGACCTCCCATAAAAAACAGAACATTAAATTCTTATCTACAATCTCCGACCATCTTGTTATATATTTCTCCCGAAGACCACTTTTTTCTACCATAGTAACCAAAACCCGCATTAAAATGCATAGGCCCCATTTCCCTAAACGCGCCATTCATCCATCCATAATTACTCTTTGACTCGAAAAAATAAGGAAAAAAAATCCAGCAATTTAGAAAAAGGATTGAAAATGGAGGGAGAAAAAACTGGAAGGAAAAGGGGGCCAAGGAAGAGGATTTAAGCCCAAGATCCGAGCGACAATGCCGCTCAAATCCAGCCGCTGACATTTGGATGTGTTCTGAGGAGGCCATCTTTGCAATTTAATAGCCAATAATTTCCTTTTCCCTATAGTGGGGGAAAGAAAGGCAGGTAAAGGGAGCCGGAGCAGAAGAGAGGAGGGAATTTGACTGTCCTTTTCCCCAGTTTGAAATGGCAGTCATTAAGCCGGTCCTTTGGGTGGCATTGAGCATGGGTCTGTGCCTCATGAATAATTCACGTGTTTGGCGAAATTCGGGCGCAGGAAATCCCCGTACGCAAATAAAAGAGAGAGTTGTGATATCATTGAACTCATCGTTATCGACTATCAACAAAGCCGCACAAACATCTCCGACTCTTTTCCTCCCTTTCCTTTCCTTTTGCCAAACCCGCTTTCCCTTCCCTGTGTGCCTTTTACATTAATGTCAATTTGTGGCCTGCGAACGCGCAATCTGACGCAATTTTTCAGAAGCTACCCATCCATCCACCCGGACTCCTCACCCAGAGCCAACTTTTTGTCAACCTCGGGTGCATAAAATATGCAATGGCCGTTTTTTCCCTCCATCAGGTGGCGCGGTCCAAAGCCATCATTTTACTTTTATTCGAAAAGCGATGGCGCTTATGGATAAATATCGATCCCAATAAACAAACATGTGAAAAGTTTATTTTATTTTTATCCCTTTATTTTAAAATACAGCTAAAAAGATAAAAGAAAGAAAAAAAACATTCGATTTTTGAAAAACCTTTTTTTTTAAATATTCCCAATGATTTTAAAGAGCCATCTTTTCAAATAAAGGAACCTTAGGAATAAGTATTGACCCCAATTCACACTCAAGCAAAGTATATTTATACCGTAAACTTTAAATAAGAAAAGAAAAAAAAACAAAACATTCGAATTCAAAAAACCATTTTAACCATTTTTTTAGCCTCCCTTACAAATAAATATCTTTGTCAATAATCGCCTAAGGAAAGTTTTTTTTAAACATACTTTAAACTTAAAACGCAACCAAACAAAAAAAATGAATTTGAAAAGCCCATTTCTGGAAAATTCGACATCATGCGTCCCCTTTCCTTTCCAGCAGCCCCCTTCTTTTCCTCAATACAGAGAAGAAGGATTCCGACAGCAAGATGAAAACAATACTTTCCTTGCAATTGGCGTTGCAGCGGATATTATAAGCCGCACTGTCGGAAACCGAAATGTCAGAAGGACTCTTCTTCACCGGCACCGCAGAGTCCTATGACATCCTAACTCCTTACGCAAGCCGCAGCACCATCGCACGCGGCGGGCCAAAAATCGATTCAATCTTGCAGTCCCTAAGGGCCATGAGGTATCGCATGAGATGCCACATCGACAGAGGAGGAAGGAAGACAGAAAGAGAGAGAAGAAGAAGGAGGATGGGAAAGAGAAATTTCAACTCATACTCCAGCACACACACGCTCGAGACGCACAAATGCGGCCTGCAGGCTTCCTTTCCCCAAGTCCGGTGCACGCCTAACTGACCAATCACATTGATTCCATCTTTTGCCTTCACCTTACGCAAAAACAAAGGGCAAACGCCTGCCGGCGCTTTTATTACGCCGGTGACTACTACTGAGCGGGTAGCCGGCAGCTCGGCGGTCAAAGCGCTTGCCTCTGAATTCGAGTGTCGTTGGTTCGAATCCGGCCAAAGCTGGTGAACAATTTTATCAGGCAAAAAAAAATACAAAGCAACATTATTTTGAAGGGAAATTATTGCCGCCAAAGTAGTTCATTAAAGATTCCCAGAGTGGCAAAATTTCTAAAAGACAGGCTCGCCCTCTAACTTCAGTGTTTGGTCAGAGAGCAATTGAAACAGGCAGATAAAATATCATGTTGATACCAAACTACTAAAAAATACTACTAAAAATACATGTCGTTATTAATTGTAGTTGTTCAAAGTGACATTTCATCACCTTGCGCCATCTTGAATTTTTCCTGCCATCAACGGTGTTAAGCGGGTATTCAATTAAAACCCTAATGAATATTACCTCCAATTTATCACTTTTTTACATCGCAGCAGAAAATGTTTTTTTTTCCTCTCTCTACTACTTTTTTTCTAGTGAAAAAAATAACAAGTTCCATGTGCTCCTTTTATTATCCCCTAACCGCCAACCTTCATTATTCACGAATATGGCTGCTTTCTGTCAATCGATAAAACCATATACGACATAGCCGAGATGACTAGGAGAAAACGAGCTGGAATAAGGAGAAGGGGGAGGGGAGGAAAGGAGAAAGGCCGAGCCGAAAAGGAAGGAAGCCTATAAGGACCCTTATGTTTCTTATTATAACAACTTCAACGTCCAATCCCGGCCGTCGACAATTTTTCGACTTCGAGTACATAGGAAAAGAAACAAGCTGCGCAATGACAAAATAAAATTTTAAAGCTCTTGTTCCAGCTCAAACCGATATAAATTTATAAACGTCAACGATAAAGAAGTAAGCGGCTTTATTCTCTTATTATAACAACCTCAATGCGCAAGCCACAAATCTTTGTCGAATTCGAATACACAGAAAAAAAAAACAGCTGCGCAAAGGCCAAAAAACCTTTTAAAGGAGCTTGTTCCAACTCAAAATCGTTTTAAATTTATAAGTGTCAATGATAAAGAATAGAGCATTAAAGTAGTAAACAACCCGAAGTACTTTTTGGCGCTGCCACAAATTTAGGCACGCTGTTTGCAGTACAAAATAAAGAAATGTTAGCCTGTGGGGACCCGAAGAGTTAAGGAAGCAAAAGTAGCAGAGAACACCCCAGGGATGAAGAAAACCAATTTTTGGAGTAGCAGATTAGCCCCTAAAGGAATCTCAAAGAAACGAAGAGAGAAAAAAAAAATACAGAGAGAAACTACCAAAAAAAAATACAAAAGTTTAAAAAGAAAAAATAAGGAGCCGAGAAAAAAATATTGGAAACTCAATCAGGAAAGACACCTTTTAAACAGCTCCATTCCTATTGGTTTGCCTGATTCAATTTGAACCAACGACTGACTGGGGGTTGTTAACAGAGGCAAAGGCACCCTCGAACCATACCATCAGCGGCGGCACCGCCAATGGAAAATGAAAACTCTTCTTCCCTCGTCCAACAGATAAAAAAGCAGACACCGCCGCTTCCCATCAGACATCCACACCCCTAACAATCCCTACAAGCTGTTGACATATTAAACTTTTTAAATCGCTTTGACTCTACCCTGGCGCGCGGCGCCAGAAACCCCGGGAGCCAAAAAAGAGGATTCCTCCGTTCTGTTTCAAGATGTTACCGTGGTGTTTCCCCTTTTCCTATATGTACCATCCGAAAAAACAAATTTTGTAAATGTTTCTGATTTTATATTAGAAATTTTTCAAAATGTCTGGGATAAGCGCGATTCGGTCCGGTTAGCGGTATGTCGAAAAACGCTTAGCTGTGAAGAAGAAAAGTTATTGCGGGTGTAATTGCCGCAAAGTGTTGACAAAATTGAAAAGATTTTTGTAAAGTGCAACCATAAGTTTGTTTCAACCGTTTGTTTTATAAATTTCATAAGTATTCTATAAATATGGACGGTAAAGTTTTCAAAGTTTGCCCTGTTGCTGAAGATTCAATTTTAGTTTGCTTTAATTTAAAGCTGTACAAAAACTTACGAAAACCCAAGTTTCAGAATACTTTTACAACGAAAGGGATTGAACTCCAGCAAGTTAATAAATTTGTAGAAATATTAATACATTGCAGTTCACTTTTAATTAGTAACAAGTTAATAATTTAGTCTTCAAACTTATGTCTTCATCATAAATTACGAATTGCAAATTCATATAATTTTTATTAGAAATCTCATTATTTACACAGCTATATCTTCCTTCATAAATATTCTCACTGCATAACCACGCTCCAATTTTATTTTCCGTTGCAGTATCGACATTTCTATAGGATACTCGCCGCCGCTCGAGTCACTGACACAACCCCCTCAAGACAGCACCTATTCAAATTGACTCCTGACAACAACCCTGCTGGAGTTAATACAGAAAACTCAAAACCACACTTAAAGGCAATATTCTCCTTCCGACCAAAAGAAAGAAAAAAAAATGAAACTCTGACAAGACGAATCACGTTCGCTTCTGCTCTAGACAGCTTCGAGTACATATAAGTTCCTGTCCTCAATAGCAAAAACAAATTGCTTTCCACCCCTTTTTCTTTGTTGAGCACATATATAAAAATTTCAGAAAGCAAATAAAAAATATACAGCACTGTAAAAACAATTCGAAGTAGCTGAAGTATATAAAATAAACTTTATGTCCATATCTTGCAATTGCCAAGGAAGGTTTTGGTCATACATAGACTCGAATTGTCCCATACAGCCATGGGCTTGCATGTTTTAAAACTGATGCTACCTGAGTCTGAAACCGAATGACATAAGAAATCAGTCAGCGCTATAGGCGTTTTCTTAGCCTGGAAAAAATTGAATGCGTGATAGAACTTGTTTTATCATGAAAAAAATGTAATACTGCAGAATTTGTAATATCCTGGAAAAATCCAAATTAGAACTTTGAACATCTTAACGGATGGTAGTGATAATCAACCAAGGGAATTTAAATGGTTGTTTCTTACAAATTTCTCTACTTAAAGCTAAGAGAAACTATATACATATATTTTTTTAATTGCAATGATGAATATTTTTGTTATAGTTTAAGCAGTAAATTGTGCTTCTATTTCATCAATGTTACCACTTCGACATTTCAAGCAATAGTCCTCGAAGACAGCTCCACCTATCTGATACCTATTCCCCTTGTGTTAAAACCGTATTTCTATTTTTTACTCTATGACTTTTCCATGAACCCCTACCATTCTCCCCCAAGCGCATCACCGCTCTTACCCCACACCAAAACCCCAAACCTCCTAAAAAACCCCACAAGCCTACTGCAAAAGAAAAGTGAAGACTAGCTGAGAAATTTGGAAGAAACCTTATTACCTACAACTGGGCAAGATAACAAGGTTAGGCATTAACAGGGTAGGCAGAGCGGGAGGCACTGCAGTAAGAAGAGAAGTCTCTCTCCACCTACCAACCCACCGCTCACATTCTTGAACGTCAGCCGATGAAGATGCCATTAGGAGCGCCTTCGCTTTGCTATTTGCTTTCGCCGGCGTTCCAACCGACACCCCCGGCAGCAACCCCGCCACTACTACTACTACAATTTGGCACAAGGCAAGGGAATTTTTTTTTCCAGGCAAGAAGCGACTCCTGGCGTTGCTTTGCCGCTGGCTGCATCTGCGATGATGGTTGGCAAATCTCGAAAATTGATTAAGCCAACATCCTGTTACATTTGCAGCCCTCCTGAAGCAGTGTGCATTGCTCCTTTATTATTCTTCTGGCCGTAGTCTATTCTTTGTAGCGGGAATAATGCCGGGTATTGATCGGGTTGGGTTGGTAGATGGTTGTGCATTAAATATTGCCAATGGTCTCTTTTGCGCGGTGTGCGCAGGAAAAGGTGCGGGGTAGTTCGTTTTTTGAAAAATGCATGTAGGTGTGAGTGAAGGTTAAAAAATTGCGGAATTTTTCTTTTATTCGTCGCGGATAGAGTCAGTTGGCGTTATCTTTGATCGTTTTTTATTTTCTTTTGTGGGTTGGGGTTCGAAGTTTAAATAGGAGGGAAAAGAGGGTTGGTGATCCATGAGAGGAGGAGTTGGATTTATTTGTGCAGTGACAGCATTTTTCGTATGTTCCAATAAAGGCAACAAACTACAGTTGAGAAGACAAAAAAAAAAAAAAGTTGACTAATTCACTTATAAACTATCAAAATCGTGTCAAGAATTTGGCTGTTTACTTACTATTATAGAACATTATAGAACACCAGTAGATTAAGGTGACAGAACGAATCATCCTACAGGCAAGAGAGGACCCATAAACTTTATTATCCTCTGCAAGATTATGTCCGCTTTACAATGCGTATTCTGTAAAAATAGTAACAGGGAATCTACAGGCTTTGAACCCTAGGCCAGGATTTAAATACAAAGGTAATACAATAGTCAATGTCATTAGACTTGCTATTCTCAGTTGCCCAAAGTGTAACTATATATTATTTATACTGTTATTTAGCAGGAAATAACTTTAAAAAATATGTTAATCTTCTAAAAGGCAAATCCAGTCATTTGTTTTACCAAATAGTACAAATTTCTCACCCATCTTTAAAGCAGTTATTATTCATTAGAATTCCTTTCAATCTTAAAAATGAACAGAAAGACATTTAGATTTTCCAAATACTTCTATTATATTTTGCAATTTAATATTGCACGTTTATAATGAGCAATTAATTTTCAATGCACATGCTTAATTACATCCAACGAATAAAAACGACAATTACGATCTAAACCATAGCAATAAACCACACCCAAAAAGAATCTTCAAACAAACCCCCACCCAGATCCTCAAAAGACAATCCCTCCGGATTAAATTACGAGACCAAAGGGGCTCACTTTATCATCCAATGGGATTTTCGGGGTCCACTTCAGAAATTTTCACTTAATGAACTCTCTACGAAATCTCATCTAATCCACCTGGCCCTCCAATTAACCCACCAATCAACAACAACCCCAACAAAAAATAAAAACCTGAAACTACCCACAAACAAGCAAACTAAAGCAAATAATACAAACATACGATAGAAACAATCAATACTAGACAAGCATTATACTCAATTTTAATTAATATTTGAATTTCCTGTGTTTCGTCACGAATTACGACGAGACATCGCAAAACCTCTAATAATAATATAATACTGTTTTACGGTGCATCGACTTTGGAACCAAAGTCACAGGCGCGCGGACCAAGGTGAAAAAGAACAAAGCCAATTCGTCCCGCAAACTTTCATAACTCTCCATCCCCCCCAACCAACTCAACCCTTTCCCACTGAATATATGTGGCCGCATTTGACTCATGCAGCCGTCCGTGGTGGAAAGAAGCGGTTTGCAGTCATCATTCAGCGCACGATGGGGGGAACTAACGCCATCTGACCGAAGTAGAAATGTGGCCATACTGCTGCAGTAATATGGCAACGACCGCAAACTTAATTCTCGACCGCCGCCATTCACAGCAACTGCCGCTCGCAGAGAAAACTCCCCGGCAAAGAGAAAGCAATACGCGCCAACTGCTGATAATCAAGGCAATCAACACGTTTACTCAATCCATTCGAATGGGAATCGCGTTGTTTATTGCATTAGAGAGACCGAAGAAGAAGAAGAAGGGCGCTGCTTTCCATCTCAGACGCAAACAGCGAGCGCCTGTCTGTTGGTCACATTCTGATCAAAGCCTCGCCAAATTCACTTCGCACGCCTACCAAACGAGATTAAATTCCTTCTTGGAGAGAGGAGGCCTCTCTTGCCCATTAAGACGGCATTCCTTAATTGAAAAAACACCTTACACGAGGCGGACGGAATAAAAAAAGAGGAGGTGTTGTAGACGCGCGGTTTGTGTGCAAAGTTGAGTGCTCGTGAGGTTTGCTTCGACAGGTGCCTTTGTTTGTGTTGCATTTCGAGGAGTTTGGCGTGTGATGGAAGTTGTGCGACTTTAAGAGGTGTCGAGATTGGTAGTTGCGTGTGTGGGTTCTAGAGCTGCGAGATAGAAAATGCTACTGTCTTTAAGATTGGAAAGCTGTTGTAAACTTTCTCCTACTTTGTTCCTTTTGGATACTGTTTATTTTCTCGAACGAGTGATTTAAGTCTGCTATTTTTCTAAGAATCATAAAAGGTTATTTGGATTAGTATATAGAAATCCGAAATAGAAATTCGAATTTGAATCCGAACAGTAGTAACCTGGTTCTTGACAAACTTACGAGCATTACAGATCAAAAAATAGAAAACCTAAAAATGGTGTGTTTATTCACACTCATTTCACTGGACAACACATCGCAATAATGAAAGAACAGCTGCATAGTATGACAAATAAATAGTTAACCACATAAACTACTAAATCATAATTGTGGCTCAAATTGTAAAAAAAGGTCAAGATCCTTCCTTCAATACAACTTTCCTATTGGGTCCAATATAGCAAAGTTTTATAGTTTGAATTAACAGAATTTCGTTAAAACTCCCAAAAATCTGCTACAGTCCAATATAAGCTTTTGGTAGCATGGATCATTCAATGTAAAAGCTGTTCCAGTGGTTCAACTTGTAATGGTTTCTAACCCGCTTAAATTATTGACATTTTTCACAGGTAAAGATAAATGCAAGAGGTATTCTTTCAGACAAGAATTATAAAAGCTGATGGTCTTCTTATTCAATCAGCGTATTAAAAAGATGTCAAGAAAACAATTTTCAGATGGGAACATCCCCTTGTATCAGTTTAAGGCAAACTTGTTACTAAAATTGAATCAAATTATTATTTGAGATAATAAATCGAGATATGTTCGATGTGGTGTTCAAATAGGCGCATTTCATTTGGCGCATCGTAAAATGGCGCCTACTGTTTGGGTGCATTTATTTTTATTTTTATTTATTCTGGGCGCATTAGGGCTCGATTTGGGTACAATTGAAAAAATCGAATAAAAAGCTTTTTTTCTTGCCTAACCTGATTCCTAACCTAACCCTAATGCGTCCCTAAACTGACCTAACAGAGCTTCCCCACATAGCTTTTCCATTGCTTCTATCAGAAAGCACCCCCATTTGGCTTCCGTGCAATGCGCCCAAATCGAAGTCTAATGCACTCAAAATAATAAAAATTAAAATTAAATGCGCAAAAATGAAATGCACCCAAAACGTTTTGCAGTGAAGATAAAGAAGATGTTATGTTGCCCTATTGTATGTTGCTCTATGAACTACAGTATGTTGCCCTAAAAAAAAGTTGCCCATGAATCATGTTGCACCTAATCCTACACCTCAATTTTTCGTCGTGAAATTTCCTAAATAAGAAAGGATGTAAAATCACAAGTTTTCAACTTTGCGTTTTCTTCATCTCGTGACAGCAAACTTTTTCCATCTCATCTCACTCCTAACGATACAAAAACGCAATTGGATTTCATTTATCTAGTCATCAATCAAAACGAAAAATCGCAAACCCTCCAATGAATTTATTCCAATACACCCACAATCTTCCCACGCATCTCCAATCACCATAACCATTTATATCCAACGCAAAACGTTTTGGGTGAATTTCATTTTTGAGCATTTAATTTTAATT
>JAQGBF010000028.1:0-15130 GCA_034698245.1 Schendyla nemorensis | reverse complement strand
CTCCATATATGGTCATAGACCAAGACAGATGGACAGGAGAGTTAGAAGACTTGCCACAGCAGCTCCCCCACGTGACATCTCCCCCCGCTTTAATTAACTCGACTGTCCAAAGAAGAAGCTTGCCAGCCAAAGGGACATATTAAAATTATAACATCAAAAATAGCAATAAGAAACTATTATAACAATAGACTTCAGATATAAGATTGCAACAATATCCAAATAGAAAAAACTCATAACTAGTGTTAGTGTACATCATTGTCGTCTTGTAGAAATTACAATAAGACGGTTGATATGTCCACCGTCTGTAGGTTAGTACCTGAAAGACAACTTTCTGCCCTAACCTTAACGCGCACAACACTAGCTAAGAACAACAATCCTTAATCAAAACCCCCAACCCACAATTACAATCCCAACCTCGAGGTATTAGTTCAGGGGAGCCCTGTAGACCTCACAGAAGAATCTACCATGGCCAGCACAGGCCTCATGCCAACCACTACTTCTCACCAAAGGCCCACATCTCTCCCCCTCCCAATTCAAAAATCCCAGAAAAGAAAAGAAAACACACTCACTAATTCATGATACACACTATTATTAAATGTCAAGTCACGTGTGGGAAAACATCAAACTTGAAAACACAAATAACTCAACTAGTTGACAAAGACTACCAAAAGACCCAGGAATTCCAACATTTAAGACTATCCGAAGTACGGCACATTGAAGACTACCCGGATAAAAACTGCCAATACAAATCTCATCGTCCCAACCCAGGGAAAGCAGGAATACCAACCAGAAGAGCGAGATAAGCTAATTCCAATTACTCGGCCAAGTCGATCGAACCCATTCTTGAGCGGCCGGATGAACAGATTGGTCATTTACTTCTAACAAAGACCTAAGTAAATTATCTGCAGTGCTGTTACCAGAATAAGAACTCCATCCCGGTCCCAAGAACTGACTATCTTCTGGAATTAAATTCGCACCTTCCTCCAAAGTCCTATCATTCCCAATTGGGATGCCGAAGTTGGAACTAACTACAGGAACCTGAGGATTATTTGTGTCCTCACCAGAAGCTTGAGGATGATTTGTTTCCTCAACTTCCTCTTCCTGTAGACTTTCCACATACGGAGTCATCTGATCTGCGTTGATCGTAAACGATGGCGACTTATGATCCGTAACTAAATAGACATTTTTTCGTACTATCCTAAGCACTTGGAAAGGACCAGTCCTTAAGGGCAAAAGACCTTGGGCAACCCCTTTATCCTTATCACTCTTGTGATGCTCTGGGGCCCAAACCCATTGACCGGGGACAAAAGAACCATCCCTACGCTTTTCGTCATAATAGCGCTTCTGCCGGGCATTGGCTGCTTGCAAATTCCTCTTGGACTCATCACGAGCCCGCTGTAAATACGTAGTAACAAATGATGATCTAACATCGGGGACAAATTCACCATCTTCAGAATCGCTGTCAATATCCTGAGGGAATCTAGGCTCAACTCCATACATTAAAAAGCACGGAGAATAACCAAGGGACTCCTGCCAAGCCGAATTAATGGCTAACTGATGGACATACAACAACTTATCCCAATGTTTATGCTTCTCTACATAAATACGGACTTGCATCTTAACACTTTGGATTAAGCGCTCAGCCAAATTACCCTGAGGGCGGTATTTCGAGATATTTACCGGTACAATACCCCACTTTCCCAATCCCTCGATAAACGCATGTGAGCGAAAAGCTGTAACGTTGTCCGACACTATCACTTTACAAAAACCCCAGGACCCAAAAATTGTCTTTAGACAGCGCAATGCATCTACCGCAGTCGCACCTCGCGTTGCAAAGGGCCAAACAAACCTAGACGATTGTTCTACTGCTACAAAAATATCCTTCGCTCCCCGAGGGGACTCAGGAAAAGGGCCACAGTAATCAATATAAATTACACGCATCAGCCTTGATGGACGGGCTGACTGCATAAACCCTATAGGTAGCTTACGACTAGGCTTGTAAACCTGACAAAGTTGACACTCAGAAATAAACTTTCTAACATCAGTCTCTAAGTCTGACCACCAACAACGCGATCGCAACCGTTGCACTGTCTTAGAGACCCCGAGATGGCCACAAGTAGGGGGCTCATGATACAATTTAATAAACCTCTGAACCAATGAGCTGGGAACTATTACTTGCCGAACGACCCGATTAGTAGATGTTGTAATCCCAGGATAACGGCACAAAAGACCCCGCGTCATTAACAAATCAGATGTTCGTTTCTGAATTACTTCAGACTCAGTTGAATCCAAAGGCAATTGACCAGACTCCAAATATTGAATAACTGGAGCCCAGTATGGATCTAACAATTGCTGTTCTCTAACTTCATCCGATGTTGGAGCTAACAAATGTCCATGCTTGGACTCACGCTTTTGATCTAACAAGGGAACCTCCTCATCCCCAGACGAAGGAAAATAAACTCCCTCTCGACCTGCAACAGGGACATCACTATCCTCGTCTATTCCCAAGCGCTGAGGCTTACGGCGCACCCGCTTAGAACGTCTAGGTTGATCACCCCCAGAAGCCCTAGTGGAACGCACCGGCAAAGCTGGACCCTGCGGAACCCAATCTGGATCTCTATCATTAGGTAACGACTCAACATCAGAATCTGAACTAGAGCTAAGAGAACCATAACCAGCGAACTCAAACTGAAATGACTCGAAATCCTGGTCTTCCGCCCAGCAAGAAAAAGAATCTAAATTCTCGCCATACAACATATTACACATCGCAATATACTCTGCGGAAGGCTCTTGAACCTCAACATCATCTGGCAACCATTCAGCACCAGCAAAATACAATTCCCTAGGGGAAGGACTAAGCTCGAATTTGTCCGGTTCAGAGACTGGAGCTCTAGAAAGTGCATCCGCTACCCTATTATTACGACCTGGCTTGTAAACAATATCAAACTGATGACTTTGTAATAACATTGTCCACCTAGCTAAACGCCCTATGGGCTCTTTTTGCTGCATAAGCCAGGCTAGAGCATGATGATCTGTCTCTACCGTAAAGGGATGCAATTCTAAATAGTGTCTAAACTTATGAAGTGCCCACATGACTGCAAGACACTCCAAATGTGTCACGGAATAGTTACTTTCTGCTTTGGTCAAAGATCTTGAGGCAAATGCTACCGGCTGGAGTGCCCCGTCAATATTTTGACATATAACAGCGCCCAAACCATCATATGAGGCATCCGTTTGGACCACAAATGGCTTGGCCCAATCGGGCATATAACGGTTTGTCGCGTTAACCAGCCCATCCCGCAATTCCTCAAATGCCACTTGCATTTCGGCGGTCCATTTCCAAGGGACATCTTTCTTAAGTAAGACCGTAAACTTAGAAGAATATTTGGCAAAGTTCGGGACAAAAGATCTATAATATCCTATCATGCCTAAGAACCGTTTTATCTCTTTCTGATTTTCAGGGGCTTTCATCTTCGAAATTGCTTCTACCTTAGCCGGATTGGGAGATAATTGACCCTCCTCGACTATATAACCAAGGAATTTAACCCTCTTACAAGCAAATCGAGTCTTTTTAATCGCTGTTGTAAAATCAGCCTCCTTTAAACGAGCCAAAACTTGTTCTAAATCCTTCAAATGCTGATCGTACGTCTTACTAAATACCACGATGTCATCTAAATATACTAGGACAGAAACACCTAACAAATCCGAGAATATCTTATTCATTATTCGCTGGAATGTCGCAGGAGCATTAATAAGCCCAAAACTCATTACTACTGACTCATACAGGCCCATCCACACCCGAAAAGCTGTATACTTGGCGTGGCCTTCCTTCATGGGAACTTGATAATAACCCTTAGTCAAATCAATAGTAGTGAAGTATTTAGCACCCTGAAACTGCCCTAAGATATCCTCTACATTAGGCATGGGAAATTGGTCGGGGATAGTGTTTTTATTCAATGCACGATAATCTATGCACATACGCCAGAACTTCTCGCCCTTTGGGCCACAGGGCTTAGGAACTAACACTATCGCGGAACTATAATCACTTTGTGAAGCACGGACTAACTTACGCTCTATCAAAAAGTCTACCTCGTCCTTCACAATCCGACGCTTTGCGTCATTTAACGGCCTACATGGAGAATTAACGGGACGTGAATCTGGTTTAAGTCGGATCTCATGCTCCCCAAAGGTAGTACAGCCAATTCTGCCACTGAACAGATCCCGATAGTCATAGAGAACTTTTAAGAGCTGATCTTTCTGCTCCTCATCTAGATTTGGACCTATACTATCCTGGACCCATTCCAACCATTCCCCGGAACTAGCATACCGAACCGTCAAAACTGGCTTATCGTCCACTTGCCCGAGAAAATGCTGAACCTCTGGACTACCCTCTAAATGCCATGTACGATCACGCATGTTAATGACCATGCCAACTGCCTGCATGAAAGGCCGACCCAACAAAAACAAGTCACATCCATCTAACACCACAACCATTTGCCGGACAATCAGGGTATCAGTTTCTAAATTCATTACACAAAAACCAGCAGCTTTAACAGTCCCACTCGCAGTCTTAATATTACCACCAAACGGCATTAACTGTAACTTCAGTTCATCTTTGATGTTATTAAACATATCCAAACCCATGAAACAAGCCGCAGCCCCAGTGTCCAATAATCCGTTAATAACCTTATTTCCAATTCTGATCCTAGCTATGGGCGCTTGTTCAATTTGCGCTGAAAGTGCATGATAATCATACAGAAACAACGGTTCACTAACACCGTCACCCGTAGAAAATATACCAGAATTAACATTCTCCGATGCTCCAGAAGAATTAACTGTCTGCCCAAAGGGGAAGGCAGTCAAATCTACCATAGGCTTTTCCGTAACGGAACCAAAACCACTCAAAGGAGAACCAATAGTATCTAACTGTTGAACAGATGACAGTCCATTACTAGTTGCTTGTTGTTCCGCAACATTACTATTACCACTAATTCTCTCCCGAATGGGATTAGCATTAACTACCGGAGTATGTACTAGGCCATTAACAGGCTGACTGATGGGCTTTGGAACACTAATGGGCTTAACTCTAGATTGAAAAAGATTAGCCACTCGAGTTATTGCTGGCCCGTCGCGCCCGTGGCTAGGGCTCTCTGCGGCGGGCTTTGACCGTTTCCCGAACCAGTAATGCCTTGCCGCTGGGGGCAATCTCTTGCCAAATGAGGACCCAAACACTTAAAGCATGCCGGGGACCCATCTGGACGCTTAATAAACCAACATTTCAGTTTACCAGACCAACTACGAGTAAACCCTTCTGGGAGTGGCGTGTTTGAATTCCTAAAGCTAGTGCTTCTTACTATCCCAGAGGGCTGTCCATAATTAACACTGCTTGAATTATTGTCAAGAAAATTAGCTGCATTGCTAGATGTTACCGGGCCAGGAGGATAATATCTAACTGATTTCTCATGTTTGCTATAGACCTTGTCTAACCACTTAGTCTCTGTCTGGACCCACCAATCTACCTTCTCGCTACGGTTGAACGCATCAGATAATTCAAAAATGCCCAAGGATAACAAAGCTATCTGTGTACCCTCGCTACATCTATGGCGGATGACCTCAAGCCTATCTCTTTGATTCATGTCCAGCGGTAATTTATGTAAGACTGGGTAAGCCCTTTGCAAAAACTTCGTGAAAGACTCTTTTTCTTCCTGCCGCAACATGGAAATCTCAGCTGCAATATCTGTCCGATCTCTAAGAAATCTAACATACAACTGATTACGAAAATCTCTCCAGCCCTCAAATGCATATCTATTTTCTCTAAACCAGTCAAAGGCAATTCCTTCCAAATATCCAGACATATAACATTTAAGGAATTTCTTAGGAGAAATACCGCTTGCTGCAATATAATCCTCTACCTTAACAATCCAGTCTACCACACTCAGGTTCCTACCATCAAACTTAGGCAACTTAGCTTTTAAACTAGACTTAAAGGCTTTATAAGACCGTCTACTTGAACTTCCAGATGTTACTGCTTTTTGATCTTCTGAACTAGTACTAGAATCACTCATATCAAAACAGGAATTAAATCCCTCGCGGGGAATATCTTTGTTGTTAGCCACACTCCACCGCAAACCTAGGCCCAATGGGGCAAAAGCATTCCTATCTCTACCAGCAGTTCCAGCACCAGCTAAAATAGACTTAGTAATTCCCTGAGCGTTGGGATCTGCCATTGGATTTAATGTCTTATTAGAAGGATCTTTTTCTGATTTATTCATATTCAATAACTGGACTGATAACTGTTTGATTGCCTCAGTTAAAGATTCTAATTTCTCATCTTGTTTCCTTAACCTATTGTCCAAAGCCGAGGTTGTCTGAATATTCTCCATTTGTACTTTAAAGTTAATAAAATCCATACTAGCTAAGGGATTGCCGGCTGTTATTTGGTCTTGAAAATAAGCGCACTTAGCCCAGTAATATGCATTAACTTTTTCAGATGACTCCTCTGTCATTAGCCTCGCAAACTTATCAGGTTTGTCTACGCGCAAGCTGTCAAATTGCGCTATCTCTTCCGGAGTAATATGCTCCAATGCCTGCGCCATAGCATCTTTTTCTTTACTCCCTTGCGGGTCTAACTTTTTAGCCATCCTATCTACTAATTTCACAGGCCGCGCAGAAATAGCACTCTTACGAACTGGTGTATGATATTCAATACCGTGCAAAATACTCGACAGCGAACGGGGATTGGACGTTTGACGATATAAATGACCCGTCAAACCAGACCGCTGCCCCTCAAGCGCTGAAAAAATATTGTCACCGGACACCTCGCGAGATTTTAACACAAGCTGGCCCAGTCGACGCTCTCGCGAAATACCCTGAGTTTGATAATAAATCCTTTGCAATAATTCAACATTTGGTGAGGCCACCTCACCAACACAAAATTGCACACTACGCAAAATTTCTAAATGGTTTGACTCAAGTCTTTGCACACTCCGTCCACCAGATCGAAGCACAACACTATTTTGATTCACAGGAGTGACCGGCTCGTCGATTTCACTTTCTTCCGGACTGGAATCGACAAGACCTTCACTTCCTTCTTCGTCGGTACTAGTTTCTGCAACAGTCACTGTAGACTCTATCTGGAAACCTGTTGTCAGTCCTTCTTGGTTTTGCAATACCCTTTGGGTCAAATATTCCTGCTGAACAAATTGTCCCGGAGACACTTCTGGAGGACCTTCTTTTAGCCACGGCGAATCACTGTAACGCTTATCTGACATCCACCAATAGTTCCACTGGCTCCAATGTTGAAAAACCACAGCAGAAGAAGAGCTTCTATGCCAGGCTCGCCATATATGACGGGTGTACAGCACGGCCCGCCATTACGGGGATACAATCCTGGAATGTCTGCCAACTACGACTGCAGCCCGTTGGGGCACTCTTGTAGATGGAATAGAGCCTAGCTCGCCACTGCACAGCTGGATTATAGAGGCTGACAGTCCTCTCTCATGTATAACCCTAATCAGGGCCTAATGCACAGACAGATTCACTAAAGTCTCCCAGAACTTCCCCAGACCTCAGGAAACACACAGTCAAGAAGAATACCGGTTGTTTAATATCCCAATGGAAGGATGGCATGGATTAAAGCCTCTACAAGTTCTTACAAGCCTTCAAAGTGGTGGAAAGGTCCCAGCTTAAACCAGCTTCATCCTTTGGCAGCCATTGCTGAAGAGTCAACTGTCACATTCTCCCACGAGCAGCAATCCTGTGATGTCACAGTCATGCCCAAATATGGGCATCTCTCCAAATATGGTCATAGACCAAGACAGATGGACAAGAGAGTTAGAAGACTTGCCACAGCAGCTCCCCCACGTGACAAAAGGCAGCACGGTTAATCTGCCCCACGGATAAGCGGAGCACGGATAATCGAGGTTCTACTGTACTTAATAAAGATCTTCTGCGAGATCACTGCTCTCAACTTCACTAACATTAATTACGGATTTAGATTTACTCTGAACAATTTTGTGCCCGATGTTCCCACAGCGATGACACTTAAATCGGAACTGACAAAGATATACAAACTTTTAACTACAATTGGTTGCTTTAGAAATGTTTTCCTTTTGTTCCTATTCGTGTTTTCTATTGCAGTTGATGCCTGGAATTTTAATTAGTCTTTTTTTTGGTTCACATTCTGCCGATCCCGCCTAAGTTGCACTTTCTCCCATCTCATTTTCTTAATTGGTATTTGTGTCTTAATGCACCTACTTAACAGAATAAGTTTGTTTTGCAAATATGAAATTCTTGGCTGAAAAACCTATAGTTAGGTATTATTATTTACTATTATATCCTTCATACATTTTTAGCAGTGCCAACTTTTATGTAATTATGTGTGCTTATGTGGTTTCTTTGGTAATTATTTACAAAAGTAGCAACAATAACTCGACATAAACATTCGAGTGCCTACCTTTTTCGGTGGTCGTGGCAGCAATACAGTCTGATAGCGGTCCTGGTCCAATTCTGTTGTAAGCTTGCACCACAACATCATATTTGGTAAAAAGGAAGAACGCCCCGTAATTCCAAGTGACCTCCGCTCTTGTCAACCACACTTCCCATGGCTTTAAAGAGAAATGGATCGGTCGTGTCCACTGCCCTGTATCCGACGTTGTAGCCAAGAGCCTCTCCATGCCATAATTCTTTCTGCGGTGGCTAAGTAATCAAAATAAATTTTCTAAGTTGGAAGCCGTATCTCCACTTTAAGCTAATGTGCAGCTAACGGTTGAAATAACTTTTCACATTTTGTTCAGCTTTAAAAAAAAATCTGATATGGTATTTAATTGAAACATTATAACAGATGTGATGTGGCATTCAAAAAATATCTAAGTAGTTTGCGTTTTGCTTTTATACAAGTGTAACTTTTTTCTGTACCATTTTTGTTGTATTAATAATTTAAAATACCATTTCAAAACTTAAATAGTTGAAAAGATATTTCACTAATAGAGTTCTCTCTCTGCACAGAATTCCCATTTTTATATCCTATTTCAATACATTACAAACCATACTTTTTAAATTCAACTACAAAACCAGGATTTCAGCGGCGCTGGAAATCTAGGATAAACCTAGGCCTTTTAGCTTGGTCGCCGTCGCAAAAAAAATGATAAAACACCTCGAAACCATATTTGCTCAGCATAAGCGTGCGTTAATTCCACCAATTTCCTTTCGCTCGGGGTCTTGTCAGCGCAACGATTTTTGCCATATCTCTCGCTCGCTTTTTCTCGCACCTGTTTGCCTCTCAGGGTATTGAGCTACACCAACCACTCCCCATCCAGAAAATAAATATAAGACAAAATCGTCACGTCTCACCTTCCAGGAAACTTCGAGGCACTCTGACTGTGTGTGGATGTTCATATCGGTAGATGGCGCAGAAGAGTTCAGAAATAAATTTAAATTTTGTAACAGAAATGTAGGATCGTGTATGCTAGTGGTAAGGACTGAAACCTCTAAAACAATTAGGGTTCCTATCAAGACGAGACAATTGAGGATTTTTTTTGTCTCAATTCGTCTCGTATCTGTTTTCCCATTTCAAGCCTTATCTTGACTTTTTGTGCACGTGTAAATCTTTGGCTCATCTTGGAAAGTTCACCAAGACTAGGTGACAATTGAGATTTGCCGAGAACTTTTATTGCCGAGAATTGTCGAGATGCTAGGAAAAAAGCAATCTAGATCGTGTCTCGAGATCAAATTCGTTGAGTCGAACTTGTTTTGAGATCAGCCAGCTGCCTCTTTTTGATTTTGTATCATCTCGAAATTTTAAGACAAGACAAGACGAAATAGAGAAATTTCTCGTCCCAGTAGGTTCACTATGAAAACCTGAAAAGTCATTGTAAAAACCCAAATATTCTCTCCATCAATGATTTATGAGAAAATTTTCCTCATGTAAACCTAATTGTTATCATTACAACTGGTTAATTAAGACAACCTGGTGCAGTGACATTTTCTGTGATTACATGCGCGAGATCATTGCTAAGTCTTTTCAACCAAAATTTCTTTACTCTAACGATAAGTTTTAACACCTACACCTATTCAATATATTAGAGCTAATATGGCATAATATACCTTCTTCCGCCGTCGTTATTATGACAACAGTTTCGCGTGGCTCGCTGACCCCGACTTCATTTTCAGCCAAGACCCGAAAGGCATATTTCGTCGCTGGAAGCAAGTTGGACACGACTGCGCTTGTCATCTGGCCGATTACCGACTCGTTGGCAGAAGCGCCTCACCAATCAGCTGTAAGGCAGCAAGTTAATTAAGTGAATCTTTCGCCACACTCGTTCGATTCCCTTCTTACCCATGACGTGTTTGTATTGCACAGGATATTTAGACACTGGGCTGTTGCCGTCCTAAGATGACAGACCAAGGTATATAGAAACTATAATGACAGACTAGTGAGGTATAAGGAGCGCGCGTCGTGGTCTTGGGTGTTGACAGACTGTGGCGCTTCTGGTGGTTCTTTAGACAGATGAAGAGGTGATAAAATATTGCTATTGGTCTTTCTAATGAACACATAGTATTGCACGTGTGATATCTTTGCTTACGACAATGCATACCTCGGACCATAAAAAAAAAACTTTATCTCAGTTAAGTATTCTGTCACTAGGTTTTTTCCAGTATGATATAATATCTAGTCCTTGTGTTTTGGCATGATGGCTGACACCATCAGGAGGGCTTTTCACAAGGACAAATTATGTGGGACATCTTGTTGTATCCAGAAAAACAGGGGGAAGCACACCAGACTTAATTTTATTTGGTTGCTTTTGCCGTTAATGAGACACAAACTGTTGGCAAATGACCAAAATCTCCACGCGGGGAATACGGAAGCGACGTACTGACAGGGAAAAATCAACAACAACATAATGCAGTTTAACGTCGCAGGCGGCAACTATGGTCATAGGCGACAACACAAAGTTTTGAAAACACCCACATTGACAAAGCTGTGCAACTTTAACATTTTTCCAAACACGGAAAAATGTGACCGACACTGGCCGGATTTGAACCCGCATCGGCCGGATTTGAACCCGCATCGGCCGGGTTTGAACCCGCATCAGTCGGGCTCGGAGGCATGTGGCAAACCAACTGAACCACCAGTGCCGGCGCAGGGAAAAGTACTTCAGCTCGCTACAGTATCCTGTATCCTCCGAACAACTGACTTTTCGCTAGACGAATGGGTTTATTTCTAGCAGCTGTCTGTCTTTGTCGCTTGTAGGCTACCCTTTATTTTCTGACAGGGGAGGGGGTGGGGTGGTGAAAAGTGCTACACCCTGGCAAATCACATTGTACATACAAGGTGGGCATAGTTAGAACCCCGTTGGGTTTATTTATTATTTAAGCCATTGCTCCACCACTAGATGCCGCACTGCTGCTCCCACTTCCTGTCCCTTGGTTTTTACAAAAAATTAATTCCAGTGTCTAGTCCCTATCTCATTTACATGATCCTAGGTACACTTTTGTATACTACATGATCGTTTTTCAAGTTTCAAAATATCTAGCAATCAATCCTTCAATAAGCACACCCCTTTCTCTTACTTCATGTAATCTATTCTTCGCACAATTTCAATATCCCATTTCGCATTTCGGAGTTATTCAATATTCAAATGAGACGCCAGAAAAAAGTCATTTTGTGAAATAAATCTTGCGCTCCTCTCCCATTCCTTCATCCTCACCTAATTGCCTTCCTTTTTTATTTGCAAATGTTGACTCTTCGGATATAAATTGCAAACTAGAGTGGCATATCTATATGGATTGAGAATGTAATTCTTTGTCTAAGGATCCCATAGCGACTAATGGACGCCCAGTCTACATTAAGTTATCAATCAAGAACTCTAATTTTCGCTCGTTTATAATAAATAAATATCATATCGATCTGCTTTCCAAATATAGAGCTGCAGCTGAACATAAATGATAATTTATATAATGACAAATCTGTGCAAGTTTCACATTGAAGGGGTATAGTTTATCATAGCAAATCGGAATTGAGCATGTAACATTTGGGTCCCAAAGGTTATGATTTCGGCGGTCACTTAATTTGGTGCAGATTGAACTTGGACAAAGTGAGTGAGTGTGTTTATTGAAAAGAATACCGAAATTGTAATATATGTAGAAAAACATATAATTGGCATATCTTTGATTTAGGTTATTGAGCTATGCTTGGAACTTATTGATACTTGAATTACAGAAACATAAATGAATTTGAAAATGATAGATATTGGAATTTAATATGATTTGACAATATTGAAAGAAATTAGAATTTATTAAGAAAGTGCGACACGATGAAACTTCTAAATGGATATATTTCATTAGTATTCGTTGATGAAATTCGATATATGACATTAGAGATTAAGGAATTGATATGCGACTATCTTATGAAATGATAAAACTGTAGTTGATATTTGAGATAGACGTAATTGATCTGATTATTGAGATTTGGATTTATAGACAGGCATTTGAATTAGAAAATTACATGAAATATAATATTGTTTGATATGAAAATGATGCTAAAAATATGAGAGATCAAATGTTTTCCTTAGAAAGTTGTTAGAAGTTTGTAAAAGAGTTCATTTGAGATTTTTTTTACTGCTGCATGTTTGTTTTGGAGAATGTTTTGAATAGTTAAAAGATATTTTGAATTATATAGCTTCTTATGTTATTTCATTTTGTGTTTACTTTTGCTTTTGACTTTTGTTTGCTTTAATATCTGCATTACTATATGCAAACACAATACAAAAACAATTTATTTTCTGAAAATCCACTTTTATACGCAAACAAGTTGATTTTTTTTTAAACTCTGACTTATAACTAACTGCAATAGACTTAAAATCTCTGCAATGAAATTTTCTTGTGAGTCTGCCATTCCAGTGACTACAAAGCCAACTAGTGACAGTATTTTGTAACTAATCTATGTTGCTTAACAGCACTACACCTTTTTTTTCACAACTCACAACTTCTTGACTTGCACAGTTATTGACTATTTCCTGTCAGTTCCATGAGTGACTATTTTTCCTGTCATTTAACTTTCATCCGAATCGTTAGGGATTATATGGATTCATATGGATTATACAGATTTCATGGCTGCCAGCCAATTAATAAAAAAAAAGTTCTTCAAGCAGGATTAAAAGAATGGCGAACCTTTCAACATCAAACATTGAAAAAACTTTCGCCATCTGCATTTACTAAAAGAACTTTAGGAAAAGGGAGAGAAAAAAATGACAGATAAATGACAAGACTGTGGCTGGTGGCCCAATAATTGAAAAGCGGATAATCCAAGACCTCTTATTGCAGCTAGTGAAGAAAGAACTGCAGTATGATAAAGGTTTCTTCAAAAGAAAAATCGTCCGGATTAACAGGAAATATTAATCAGTTTATGGGACAGTTTTTTCAAATTATATTAGAAAGGCAGTGATAATTGGATTAACCTGGTGGAAATAATTAAAGTTGTTGACATTTCAGAGATTTTATCCCACAATGATGACGGGGTATATTTCATATTGACATGCTGATTCTTTAAATGATTTTACCAATTTACAAAGTATTAGATAAATTTGCAATTGATCAATGGTTGAGTTGTGAATTATATAGACTAATTATTTACAAACATTGTGCTTTATAATGATATTCGCAAAGATTTTCAGGCTCTGTAATTTAAAAAAAAACTAACTTATGCCATGTGGAGAAAAAAACCGCGAAGATTCGATTAAAAAAGTTTTATAAAGAAAAAATAAGTTTCGGTAGCACAGCTCATATGAACTAATTTCAGATAATTGATTTAAACATGAGTTTGCTTTTTCAGGGTTTAGAGAAGTGGCACGAAATAATGGTACAAAAACAGACTGTTGCATTTAATCCTCTTTACGCGACGGTTATTTATTTCAACTAGCGTTAGAAAATTTGGGTATTTATCCCAGGCAGTTGTAAAGCTATAATCACACTACTCGATTTGAGCAGCATGGCCTCAGCATAGTGCGATCTGCGCACTCGGAACCCTCTTACCTCGAAGTTTCTTTCCTGGTTAAGAACGAACGTTATTAGTTACGACTCTTCGCTCATTCGTCAGTGTCGCTCCGGTTAACGAGTTACTTCTACCGATGCCCATAAAGGACGCTGGTACTTCTTTTCTCTGCTTTCCGTTGAGCACTCTTCATTCGCATGACCGCGGCAAGAGCGATACGACTGCCATTCGTACAAGCGTTGAATAGGTGCTTGACGGGAACGCGGCGCCTAGCGTCACACTTTAATCGTTTGTTTCCGTTGCTGCGATTTATTGCTGCTGACAGGCATTCGGGATGGTACGGCGCCCAGCACTCGGTTCCCATTTTAGGGCGTCCCAGAATTTAGCGCCCTGGTGCCGAATCTGGGAGACTAAACTTTAGAGCCGTATGCTGGGCGCCGAATTTATTTAGTTCGAAAATTCGCCTAGTGCCGACCAACTTTCAACTATGACAATCAAGACCATTTAGACCAGAAAAAAACTATTCAAAACGTTTTGCATAAACCCTGCACTACGAATTAATCTCTGCAAATAAATCCTTCACAGGTTGTATCGCAGCACCTTTAACTTTTACTTTTGTTCCCTATGGCCCTTTTGCTTGTCATAATCCTCCGACATTTCGACTTTAACCTGATAAAACTACGCAAAGATTGCCATGTAGGATACGCCTTGTCTTTGAATAAATTTAGACCAGAAATCAATGGAAGTTGATATTTTCTAAAATCCTAGATAATTTAGTTTACACATGAGTGGTTTATTTTTTGTCAGTTTACTATTAATTTTTGCACTTACCAAATTATTGATTTTTTCCTATCCTCTGACTTTTTTAAATTGAACTAACCTGTCGTCGTCATAGTCATTTCTCACAGGGTGCTTTCATAGTATGGCCAATGTGCAAAGGTTATAAAGTTATTTAATTGATTTATTCCCTCTATTTTATCTAAGCGCTTTTCAGACTCCTAGATAATCCTCTGGATTCTGCTTCCATGGGTTCCAAGTAAAAGTTAGAGGTGCTGCGGACAATACTAAACTCAGAGTCAAGATAAGATTGTATTAATGTGCATTGTTTCAACATTGCAGGTTTCATTGTTACTATTGTTG
>JAQGBF010000027.1:0-15278 GCA_034698245.1 Schendyla nemorensis | reverse complement strand
TCAAATCTTACATATGACCAGTTTTTTGGTTTTTATTAAATATTAAGTACATTTACATTTAAATTAATAATTATTAGCAAACTTCCTTTCCCCCCAAAATTCAAATAGAGTAAGTCCCTTGAATGGGGTTTCTAGAGAAAAAAATTGAGCTGTTTCTAAAATTATAAAAACAGAGATTTTCCAGTAAATTAACAACACAATTTTCGATTTTGGGACTAAGACAAAAACAAGTTGCATACAAATAAATTTGTAAAAAAAAATTAAACATGTTATGGAAATAATTTTAATTTTTTATAAAACAAAGTTTAATAGTATACTCATTCATAGAATCAAGTAAATTGAAATAATTTAAAAACTGATATGCACTTACTTAAATCATGTCCATAATACATATCTGATGAAGTAACATGTTGATTCCACAATAAGCACTAGAAATAGTATGTTATCTTCATTAAAAACAACTATCAAGTTCATTAAATCAACAGGGTTCCCAATCAACACAATAAATATACTTACTGGATAATAGGCCATTCAGATAAGCATCCTTTCATGAAACATCTGTGTAAAAAGCTTATTCTCTGCTTAAAGTAGATTGAGAAAACTTTATCTAGGACGCCATTTTGTGACGATATACTGCAGCGCCACCTAGTAGGAAAATTGCAAAAAAGGTGCGGACGTTGCGGCGAGCTAGGATGGACTGTTAAAAGAAAAACAGACTGAAATGTTTTTTTTCTCAATAATTTTTAAGTTAGAGAAAGTAACGGAAAAATACATTTCCACAAATTTTCAAAAAGAGAAATTAAAATAACTTTTATTGTACAATTCTCTTTTATAAAAACTTTTATAAAAACTAAAAAAATAAAAATGTTTAAATTGTTTAAATAGGTAGGTATAAAATACAATAATATAATTGACATTTAAATGATTAACTTTACTACAGATGAAGTAAAAATAACCTAAAAGCTGTTTTTACCTAAAATGAAATAGAAATTGTTTTGATATTATCCACCTACATAATAGAAAGTTCAAATCTTACATATGACCAGTTTTTTGGTTTTTATTAAATATTAAGTACATTTACATTTAAATTAATAATTATTAGTGGTGGAGCCAAATTTCAATTTATGAAGTTTTTGGGTTAATTATTGGAAGAATAAGCAGATTCTCAAACTTTAAATCATTAAAAAATAGGAAAAGATCTTCTTATATATTGTATTATAGTGAAATGATGCTTTATGAATGTTTTGTGCTACAGGGAAGTCAAGCTAAATAATATCATATATGTATAATATGAATCCAAAATATTTTTTAGTTTTTTCTCATCATCTAAATTTAAGTATATTAATTCCCTCAAAATAGATGACCTTTTATAGCTAAGAAAAATAAAAGTTTTGCTTTATCTCTAATAATTAAAGAAATCTTTTAGACTTTGAATGACCTAGAAGGAAACTAAGCACTGTAAGATTTTTTAAATGTTATAGTAGAAAAATGTTTATTACTATTACAAAATCATACAGGTCCTGTTTACTTATTTTGTAATACTATTTATAATAGTTTTACATAAAAGTGGTGATGAGTTCTGCAAAGATGTGTCCAAGCATTATTTTAAACATAAAAATGGTGATGGAATTCTGTAAAAATTATTATTATTTTTTAAAGTTTCTGTTTTTGTTTTAAATTTATTTATTAATATAATATTAACCCATTAGTGCCCGTTGATGCGTATATGGTACACCAAGTTTACAATTTTTTCTAGAAGAGCTATATAAATATTTTGGAAAACTGTTTTCACAGTTTAGAGTCTATATTGTGTAGTATATATGAGAATATTTTGGAAAATAATGTCTATTATTTTTATAAGGAAAAAGAAGTTCAAAATGATTTCTCTACATTGAACCTCAAAATTGCTGTTCTCATTTTGCTCCCTCAAATCTTATTACAGTTGAAAATTCTTAGAAAAATCAGAATTTTGCTTTTTTCTTTATTAATATTGAAAATATACATTCTAATTTATCCATTTTAATTTTAAAATTTTTAAAATATTGATTTTTCAAACATTTACAGCATGTCTTATTAAAAAGTTTGTGAGCCAATAACAGCAATAATTTTTGTCTCTGTTTTTGCTCTATTTAAAGGTAGTTTTACAAGAAATATTAATGGCAAGTTGATCTGCCACAAAACATTATCTTGGGCACTAATGGGTTAAAAAGCATTTCAGATTGTGTATGTAATATAATCATTAGGGCAAAAGATATTTAAAAAAAATCATATTATACTGAGATTTGTGTTCTAAAAATATTACAAGTTAGGAACAAAGACCCATATTAGCTATTATTAGTTTTAAATTTACTATTTATGATTTAGATTTGTAATCATATTCCTTTTTTCAAAGATAATTATATAATAAAAGACTTTTTATTTTGTTTTGAAAATTTGCGGAAATTTATATTTCCGTTACTTTCTCTAACATTAAAATTATTTATAAAACATTTCAACATTTCTGCTTGTTTTTCCCTCTAAAAGTCCATCCTAGCTCACAGCAACGTCGGCACCCTGTTTTTCATCTTTCCTGCTAGATGGCGCTGCAGTAAAGTTTTCATTTTGGAAGATATGGTATGTCACCAAAACATAGATGTATGTCATACATCTAACGAAAATAACATGGCTTTATTTCTTCATAAGTAAATTTAATATACATACTTGTTTAAGTCTATATTGTGTAGTATATATGAGAATATTTTGGAAAATATTGTCTATTATTTTTATAATGAAAAATAAGTTCAAAATGATTTCTCTACATTGAACCTCAAAATTGCTGTTCTCATCTTGCTCCCTCAATTCTTATTACAGTTGATAATTCTTAGAAAAATCAGAATTTTGCTTATTTCTTTATTAATAATGAAAATATACATTCTAATTTATCCATTTTAATTTTAAAATTTTTAAAATATTGATTTTTCAAACGTTTACAGCATGTCTTAGTAAAAAGTTTGAGCCAATAACAGCAATATTTTTTGTCTAAAAAAATAATTCTCTCTTTTTGCTCTATTTTAATGTAGTTTTACAAGATATATTAATTGCAAGTTCATCTGCCACAAAAAATTATCTTGGGCACAAATGGGTTAAAAAGCATTTCAGATTGTTTATGTAATGTAATCATTAGGACAAAAGATATTACAAAAAATCATATACTGAGATTTGTGTTCTAAAGTTAGGAACAAAGACCCATATTAGTTATTATTCGTTTTGAACTTACTATTTATGATTTAGATTTGTAATCACATTCCTTTTTTCAAAGATAATTATATAATAAAAGACACTTTATTTTGTTTTGAAAATTTGCGGAAATTTATATTTCCGTTACTTTCTCTAAAAACCTTAAAATTATTTAAAAAACATTTCAACATTTCAGTCTGTTTTTCCTTCTAACAGTCCATCCTAGCTCACAGCAACGTCGGCGCCCTTTTTTCATTTTTCCTGCCAGGTGGCGCTGCAGTAAAGTTTTCATGGAAGATATGGTATGTCACCAAGTTTGCATGCCACGTTTTTGGTGTCTCCTGCTGAAGTTGCTGAATCTCAAAAATCAATGAGTGAATTCTCGTAAGACTTTAGGAACTTGTAACAGAAGGTATATACTTTGTTCTCTTCAAAAATTACCTTTTCCGTGCCTTTACTTTTGAGTTTTTGCTATTTTTATCTGAAACTAAACTTTTATTCTTTGTTCACATGCCACGTTTTTGGGTGCCTCCAACTGAAGTTGCTTAATCTCGAGAACCATTGGGCTAATCTTCACGAAAACTTGGATACTTGTTACCGAAGGTGTGTATTAAATTCCATCCAAAAATCTTTTTTTTTATTCTTTAATTGTTGAGATTTTACAATTTTTGTCTGAAACCTAATTTTCGTTCCAGGTCTGCAGCCACCTTTTTGGATGCCTCCCGCTAAAATCTCTGAATCTCAGGAATCATGAAGCAAATTGTTATCAAACTTTGGATTCATCTTACAGAAGGTACATACTTTGTTCCATCTGAAAATCACCTTTATTCATCTCCTAGGTTTTGAGTTGTAGCCATTTACTCTAAAACCAACTTTTTATTACTGCAATCCATTAAAGTTGTTGATTCTCAAGTTCCATTCAATGAATTGTCACAAAACTTTTGATACTTGTTAGAGAAGGTATATACTTTGTTCCATCCAAAGATCACATTTTTTCATCACTTTGATGTTGAGTTTTAATAATTTTTGTCAGAAATAAATTTTCCGTTTTTAAACAAAAAATGCTACAGCAGCATTTTTTAGTTCACACATTGTCATGTATGAAATGCCACCAAGACTTATGTCTGATCTATTGGTAGGCTTTTTTTTATAAGCTCTACTTTTAAATTTTTTTAAGTCTTTACTTATAAATGATTTTACAATGCTTACATAGAGATAAAAACATACAGCCAGTGATAAACAGCTAGTGATGTCCCACATTCCTGAGAAGCACAGGTGACCCCTGTTACTAGGGGGAGAGTTGGAGGGACAATAGGGCTATTGTGTAGGGAAAAGGAGGTCACCAAAAAGGCAAAAACTAAGGGACTCTTAACTGAAGGGAATAAATATAAGTTTTAGGATGAGGACAAGAGGCAAGAATGTATTACTACATTCTGCTTATGACAAACTTTTGTGGTGAATAAGAGAAAAATAATGTGAAGTCGAGAATTGCTTTTTGATTTATTTAATTTTTACTCTTTATATGCTAAAAAAATTGTTATATTTAAAAAAGATAGAAATTTATTCATAATAAAGTTACTTAATACTTGTACTTTTTTGTTCCAGGGAGATGATGACTGAAAATGCCTACCAGCCTCATTGTTTCCGACTCGAAAACCATGTAAATACGTTTTTTAAAACTATCTGTATTGCTTGCTTTTGATTTGAAAAGAAAATGTTACTGTTAGATATATTTATTTTTAGTTGTATCATTACTTGTTTGTAAGTTGACAATTACCGTTTTGCTTTTAATTATTTGATTTTTACTTAATTGAATAAAATTGTTATTAAACTTAATTTTGACTTGAATTTGCTTTTTTATTTGTTAGGGTAATTTCTTAGTATTCTAATTATTAAAAACATTGAATCAGCTATTTTAAAGTCTTTGTGCTATCTGCAATTATATACCGTTCTATAACTGCATGTGGTGTTAAAAATACATTTCCGCAAAAAAAGGTCAGAAAAAAACCATTTGGGGTTAATTACAACAGTGCGTAATCATATACAGTACTTATACTATAACTACACGAAATGTAGATATATGCTGGGTACACTGGAAATACGGAATATACCTATACGCAAAGTATACGGAAGATATATATATTGTACCTATACGGAAAATACATATACTCAACCTTCATGGAATATACCTATATGCTGCCTATATGAAGAATATATATACCCAGCATACATAGAATATACGTACATGCAGAGTATACAGTATACATAGAGTATAGCATATACTCTACGTATATCGTGTATAAAGGGTATACCTTATACTATACGTATACGGAATATGTATATGTATACTATTCTTTTATGTACACATATACATATACCGTATACGTGAAGTATACACCCTGCAATTTTGATATATACTCCACATATGCGGTATACGTGTATGTATACTATTCTTTTAAGTATACATATACATATACCGTATACGTGAAGTATACACCCTGCAATTTTGATATATACTCCATATATGCGGTATATGTGTATGTATACTATTCTTTTAAGTATACATATACATATACCGTATACGTGAAGTATACAACCTGCAATTTTGATATATACTCCACATATGCGGTATACATATACGTATACGTACAAGAATAGTATACGTACACGTATTTCTGGTCCCATTATGTACGTAGCGTATATGTGTATACTTTTATATATACCGTATATGCAAAGTATAGGTATACAAGAATAGTATACGTATACGTATAACTGGTCCCATTATATACGTAGCGTATATGTGTATACTTTTCTATATACCGTATATGTAAAGTATATCGTATACTCTAGGTATACAAGAATAGTATACGTATACGTATAACTGGTCCCATTATGTACGTAGCGTATATGTGTATACTTTTATATATACCGTATATGTAAAGTATATCGTATACTCTAGGTATACAAGAATAGTATACGTATACGTATAACTGTGCCCATTATATACGTAGCGTATATGATATACCTTTATGTATAACATATATGTAGCGTATATCGTATACTTCCAAGTATTCGGTATACCTAGAGTATACGATATACCTTGCATATACGGTATACATAAAAGTATATCATATACGCTAAGTATATAATGGGCACAGTTATACGTATACGTATACTACATTGCCATGTACACGTTTACATATATGTATACTATACTGGTTTCCTGGGTAGAGTGACCAGATGTTTGTTTTTATTCGTGGATTAATTACGCTAGGTATACAAGGGATTTAGATCTCCCTGGTCCTGGACTAGAAGAAGAAACTGGAAAGAGAACATATAGTGACACAATACTAAACTAAGGTAAGGTTTTTTTGCTAACTGGTGTAGTACTACTATTGGAAACTTTATGGATACTACTCCATAAAGTCGGTCCTGAAACCTCATTAAAAGCATTAAAAAAATAATTATAAAGATGAGGACTTTAACTCATAAATTTCAAACAAACGAGTCGCAACCGGAGTTTTAAGGTAATGACTTTAATTTCTGTATATTTTTTGCTACTCTCTGGCTTAATATACTGATGAATCCGTAATAACCTACATTAACTCATTGTTTTTATTCCAAATAAACACTACTTATTGTTTTCTTCCACTTGTTAAAATTCTACATGACCTCAACTTGGTTGGAACGACTAAATGCACAGTAGTGTTTTAATATAATGAGTAGACGACCTTGTCCTAAAATGTTTCACTATTTCATAACCTTATAACTATATAAACTTATTTTGTCCTAGTATATTTGGGACTAGTTATGAACTGAGAACAGATTTCAAAGAAGATAATTTTATCTCCTATAATCTAAATTAAATCTCTTCATACAAAAAAAACCCACACTGCTTTCTTTAAAACTTCAAGTTCCTTTAACTCCATCACAATCCAATTACTAATAAATAAATAATCACCATTATATCCACCCACTCCCAAAACCCCCGAAATCTCCAAATTAAACCTCCTCCACTCATAATCCCATATCTCAAAATAATCCATCCACCCAACCTTAAAATTACATTCAATTTCCTTTGAAAACTCCCCACTTAAACCTAATCCTCTTTCTCATTCATACACACAGCATTCCTAATTCCTAACCCCTATTTAATACAATTAGCCCTTCCCCCTTACCATCAATTTATATTTTCCCATCTTCAATAACTCTTCCTCATATCACAAGCTGCCACTGTACATTACATTACACTGCAGGAAGGAAGGAAGGAAGGAAGCTGCAATACAGCAACCGAGAAGAAGGAACATTTAAAATTAATTCCGATCGACTTAACTCCTCCTGATCCAGATTGATCACTTTAAGTTGCTTCCGTTCGGGAAGTTGCTGCATTTTACATGAACCAACCTTCCTCCTCCTCCTCCAGCTAAGATTACAGCGCCCTTCCCTCCGTTTTGCTCCCTCTGGCGGCAAGATGGACAGTGAGGGAGACACAATCCTGTTGTAATGGCTGTTTCTTGGAAGAGGGATTGCGGGCTTTTAATGTGTGAAAACCGTCGTGAAATTTTTACTATTTGGATGGGCGGTGACAGTTGGATGAGAGAGAAAGAAAGGAATAAAAGAGAGATTCAATATTGATGGTTTTATTGCTGTTGGGGGAGTGTTATGATATTGGTGAGTTGGGGTGTGAAGCTGGAGAAATGGTGGTTGAGTGGTGATAGGAGATGGTGTGGGAGGTCTTGGGTTCGATTCTGGGAGCAGTTAGATGAGAATTTGGGATTTTTTTCTTGTGGTACTTGGACCTGTTATAGTTGGCCAGGCGCAGTGGAAACGTTATCCCAGAAAAGTTATGCAAATGTTGAATGTTTCCCATGTTATTGGACCTTGTTGCTGTTGCGAAGTACATCACTTGATAAGGTATAGCATATTTATTAAAAGATGGAGTAACAGAAACTAAACGCATCCTTGCAATGTTCACTGGCAACAAGTTATTATATTAGCGTTAAAATATAAAATCTTTTCTACATAAATTTTTTTGACACTCTTTTGATTTGTAACTACTGAAGGTTACTTGAACATGAACACAGCAGAAATTTACAACTGTGAGGTTTATTGTCTACATTAATGTAGACAAGGCCCAAAGCAAAAAGCAGACATTTTTTTTATTGAAAATTGTTATGTGGTAAAACTTTTTAGGCATAAATCATGTTTTTTTTCTGTTGTTGTTTTGTTTTGTTTTTTATTTATTTATACTGCTAAAACTTAGAATCCGAACCTTCTGCCCTATGCTTCTAGAACAAGAGCAGCTCAATAGTAGGAACAATTCAGCCAGAATTGCAAACAAATAAATTGGAGGTTAAATCTTCCTCTGCAACGGGATATGCAATTTCTCATCTGCTCTGGTTGTGCAATCCTAGTATTTAGAATCCAATATGTGAGCTAAACAATTTAGAAAAGTTAATTTTATACTAATTGAAACCTCATTTGTATAATGTAGTTTAAGAAAAATAAAGCTCTTCCTTGTTTAATCTTAATCAATGGTATTAAATTTGAAATAGGTGTAATAGTGCTGTGTAAGGTGTTCAAAGCCACATTGTTTAATGCTTTTGCAGAGAACCTTCAATTCTTCTCTGAAAAAATGCTACCTTCACTTTTTCTTATAGCTAAAAACTCCTCATCAGCCTGACTGGAAGTGAACTTAAAACTCTTATCCAGAGCCAATTGTGCTAATCCCCAACCAATGAATGGAACCACCAAACTACTAAAGAAAATATCTGTGTGCAGGTTTTTTTGTATATGTTATGACAATTCTGCGACTCTGACGTTTCCACGGAACTGTAAAAAAATTAGATAGTTCCGTGGAAACGTCAAGAAAATTTGCTTTTCCACGGATTCGACTCGCTCCACGATTTTAAATTGATTACCCTGGATTTGGAATGACTCAAAATCAACAACAACAACATAATGAATTTTAACGCCGCAGGCGACAACTATGGTCATAGGCGACAACACAAAGTTTTGAAAATCCAATATTCCATTTCCATACACCCACATTGACAAAGCTGTGCCACTTTAACATTTTTACAAACCCGGAAAAATGTTACCGACACTGGCCGGGTTTGAACCCGCATCACTCGGGTTCAGAGGCAAGTGGCAAACCAACTGGACCACCAGTGCCGGCGAGTCAAATCAACATAATTATCTTGTAATAAAAGGGGTTTTGGTAACTTTTATTGTTTATTTTTTTTATAATGCATGATTGTTTATTGGAATCGAAATTCTTTGTCGCTGTTTCCATAATTCAATTACGGAACACTGCAATCCATTCTTCATTTCTTCTGTAAATACAGCATGTATTGCTACATTGCAATAGTTAAGCTATGATTCTTTTATGTTTGTATCCTACGTAAACCTATTTCAGACAACTATAACTCATACTTTTTTAAAACTCATATTTTCATCCTCCGTAAATCCATTACTGAAGCCTATAATCCAGTTTTTTTTTTAAACCATGAGTGTCATCTTTTGTAAATCAACTACAGAATAATCTAAACCCCCTTTTAAAATGCTTATTTTTTGAATTTGAATCTTCCAATGGATTTTCAATAGATACTAAATTGCTAAAAAAAAAAAGGTGATTTTATAATCTTCCATAATGAATTTACAGAAGATAAAAATTAGCGTTTTAATAAAAGTGATTTAGAATAAAAATGTGGATTTTAAACAAGTAGTTGGAATCTTCCATAATGGATTTACGGAAGATGCTAACTTGGAGTTTTTAAAAGCTGATTCTCCGTATTGTATTTACCAGGTAGGTTCCAATAGGCGCATTACATTTGGGAGCGTATGGTTTGGGCGCTATTTTTATTAATTTAGGGCGCATTTCATTTTTGCGCATTTATTTTTATTGTTATTATTTTAGGTGCAAGGGTTCGATTTGGGCGCATTGCAGTGAAGCCAAATAATGGGGTACTTTTTGCAAGAAGCTATGTGAGGATGGTCTGTTAGTTCGGTTTATGCAAGGGTTAAGGTTAGGTTCAGGAAAAGAGTATCATTATTTAGACATTTTACTGATGGTTTATGCAAAGGGTTAGGTTCCATATTTCCGGATAGGTTCCGTATAGGTTCTGTATTCCGTATTTACGGAAGATAAAAAAAGGGCAAAATTAAATATCCGTCAGTTTAGCTAATGATATCTTGTAGGAAGCCTCGTAACAATGACTCGTCGCTTTGCGACTCGTCGTTGTTACTCGGATCCCACTCTTCATCATTAGCTATTTTTTTCCTAAACGCTTCCTTTGAAATCTTTCCTCCGTTTACCTTCCCAACGATCTCTTACACAACAAACCACAACCACATTAACACACCAACCTCTCTCACAAACCCCAAAGTCCTCCGAAAATCCTAAACTCCGCACCACAACCAAACCCATTTCTTTTCCATCCCATCTAATCACAATTTAACCCCTTCACCCCACCCCAACCCAAACCCCAACCCAATCCCTCCATCCAGACAAAAACCTCCAACCTCCATTAAGCACTTTGTTTGTCTGTCATCAGGTAAAAGAGATTGCGAATGCAAACGAAGCTGACACTTATGAATACAAATGAACATCTTTACCCGCCAATAACACCTCCCCCCATCATCAGATGCTATGCAGAAAAGAAAAAGAAAAAAAAGACCTTCTCTTCCTTCAAAGCAATCTGCAATTCGGGAGAGGGAATTTTTTTCTTCCTATTCTTGGCTGGGGAATTCGCTATCTTTTCTTGGGCGCTCGTTCCTTTTGGCTCCTAGTCTCCGTGTGATTAAGGCTTGACGACGTCTTGACGACACCCAAAACCCCGTCTAATTGATGTAATTCGCCAGCCGCCGATGCTGATACGAGGCGAATCTCGACGGACTCGGGGAAGTAGTCGTAAAATATTGGCAGTCGCCATCTTCGTACGTCGCTCGCAGCCCGCCGGCCAGAAAAGTGAATCGTCGACGCTGATAAGAAGATGTTGAGAAGAAGGTGGAGGATGTTGGGGGGAAGAGAAGGGAAGATCCAGAACATGCCATTTGTGTAATTGTGGCAATTCGGGTGTGTAACGGGCGAATATTGGGACGTTTATTCCCTTTCTCCGTAATCGGGTGGGAATATCAGTTTTCGTTTCCTGATGGTTGTTTGTTTGTTTGTTTGGGGAGAGATTTGTTAGGGAATGGGGTGAGTGTGCGTGATGTTTGGGCGTTGAAGGAAGAGTTTTTCGAATGTTTGAATGGGTGTAGAGGAAAGCGGAAGTCTTGTCCTTTGTATGAAGTTCTGCCGCTAGGTGCATTGGTCGAATTTAGATAATGATATGTCTGATGTATATATTCTGGCGTAAGGATATGTAGCCATAGCGGGTAATGTCCCAAGGAACTTGACGTTTGTTAGTGCCTGAGACTTTACAATTGAAGTAATGCGCCAATGGCCAGACTTGCTTGCTATGTATGATATGGTGTAGAAATAAAAGTGAATAGTCACTTTCTTGAATAGTCACAAAGTGAATAGTCATCTTTGTTGCTTCGTTTTGTTAGAAACTTACAAAGCTTTTTACTAACCCTAATCAGCATCAGACTGAAGGGCTTGGGGCCCACTGGGAAACGTGCATATTTATTGCATTATAATCTCTTTGCACTTTATTTTACTGAAAATTATATATTTTAAAAGACTTTCAGACAGTCCATTTCTATATCTAATTCTGTACTCATTAGTTAATAGCTAGCATAGTTTGTTCGAGCTTAATATCCTGAATAGAACTTAGGGTACATAATGGATTCAATTCCACCCCAATTAAAGGTAACATTTTTTTCAGAAAAAGAAAGAACAAAATATTAGCTTCCTTTGAAAAAATATTGAAAAGAATTAATATAATTAATATCTAATGTTAAAAATGACAAGAATGTCTAGCGTCAGTTTTTGACCAAAGTAGTAGAAATTAGGACGGAAAGTACGCGCGATTACAATCGGCGAGACAAAATGTATGAACACACACATTTTCAGCTAAAATCAAAATCAACATCTAACCGTAAGAAGACATTTCTACGACTTACAATTCCAATAAACAACCCCAATCCATTTTTTTTTTCTTTTACACATTTCCCCTCCAACCAAAATATATGAAAAAAAAAAAAATCCCAACTCTTTCCAATCTCCACTCCGTTCCTCCTCAATCCACATTACTCTGTTTCTCTTTTCCATTTGTTTTTCCTCCCGAGATTTATGCAAATTTCGCACCAATGTGGCGAGAAAATAAAGAGGCTTAACCTGATTTCGCGATTTGGTCGACGTCGTCAGCGGCGCAACGCGGCGGCATATCACTCGACATAATGTCCTCAAACAGCAACTGCAGCGGAGCGTGTGCTCCTCTTCTCTCGCTACCCACGAGTCTGTCGAGCCGCTATCGAGTGAGCCACTTCACCCGAAAACCAGTGTCACTACATACAAGTGCTGGAGCACATCATCCTCTTCTCTTCTCTTTTCTCCCTCAGCTGTCACTATCTTACCCGAGGTGCTTTTTAAAGCTAGGGGTTTTTTTTGTAGGGACGTTGTAAAATGTGTGGGAGGGGTAAAGATATAGGTGTTGGAATAAATAGACACTGTGAAAAGTATCGGAGCAAAAGTACGAGAGTGCTTTTACGAGAAAAAAGTATTCCAGGTTTTATTATGTTGGACGTTGTTGGCTTGAAATTTATTTTCGAAAGGCTATAAAATTTTCCGATGCTCACTTTCTGCGAGGCTAGGGAGATTATCAGTAAAAAGATGCATGGTGCTTTCTTACTTATTATCAATGAGTCAAGGCTGGAGTAAGATTTTCAGATTTAAGTGTGGCAGTCTTCTTTTCGTCATTGCTGTAGATTTTTCTTAATAGTTTAGATGTTTTTACTTGAGAAAGTTATTGACAGAATTGGCCCAGTAGTTAGGTCTCTCTTGTCTTTTGCTTGAGAAATCGTGGGATCCATGCCAACTAACAGTAAGAACCGTGGTGTTTTTTCATTATGAGGGAAATGTGTAAGTGGCAAATTGGAGTGCTATCAAAACAGATGTATGTTTACCATTTCCAGAATGGAGAAATTTCCTTTGTGTTAGTTATTTGGCCAGAATGTTGCGGAAAAGTTCTAAGACTAACGATAACTTACTTTGAATCATTATAATTTTTTTTTAAAACTAACTGTAAATAATGCCATTAGAAGCGCACTCTTCTATTGTTTCAAAGGCGGAGCAAAATGGTGCGCTTCTTATTCGATCATCCAAGTACATCGAAAATTAAAGTTCTTTATACCACGAGCTCTCCGCTCGACAATATGGCGCTTCCGTCTAAATTGGTATTTATTTACGAACTTACTGTGTGGATTTCTTACGTTTATTGCGAATTTAAAACTCAAATCACTAGTTAGCACTACCGGTAGTTAAGTTTTTAAAATTAGGCGCTATCTTTGGTTTTAATAACGTTACAGCTGGCATTTCTCAGCAACTTTCGCTCCTATATTTCAAACTTAGTTTTCCACCATCTAACCATACACAAAGCCACTTTGGCGCCCACGCACCCTTCACACACACACATCACATCACTTCTTGTGCAAACACAAACTATCACCAAGATCTTTCCCAACCCTGATCTCTACATTTGGCAGGCATGAATGGACTTGTGTGCATGGCGGCTTGGCGGTCCCCCAAGCAGAAAACGAAGTCTGATTCGTTCAATAGTGTTAGAGTTAAATTAATTTTCGTGGCACCACTTTTTTTTTCTTCCCATCCCCACCCTCTTTTTTTTTTTAGTATACTACACCAAAGAAGAAAAAGATCGGTGCAGTGCAGCGAAGCTGCTCGCCGCTCTTTCAAATCCTATTTCACGTTAATAACAGATTTTGAATTGTTTTTGAGCGCTCTCTAGCGTGAAACCGCGCCAGATTAAAAGGAGAGAAGCCGACACGCAACTTGTGTATGGAAGGGAAAAGGCGGTTTGCGGAGCACGTGTCCCGGGATGATTTTAGCGCCCCCTATACGCGCGACACCCCCGCGAGACCTCTTTGCTCCATCAACAGACGCTGACCCCGTTCTCGATTCCCATCGGGATGATGGAAAATGTGAAATGAACAACTTAGGGAGGCACCCTGACATAAGCCTATTTTCACTCGCTCTTCGAATATGGAATGAAATCAGTCTACGGTGAAATTGGACCCGAAGAAGTTTGCTGAATGGCGACAGCATTGTTCTGTGTCCGGTCTTTGTCCTGAGATGTTTCTGTGTGATGAAGTTGCGCTGCTATTAATATATTAGTACAAGTTATGTTGATGACTATCGTAAATAGTGATTTAGAAGCGCGGCCAAAAAATAAAAGCACGTCCTCAATAGAAGTCCGCTCGCGTTTTCGGCTGTAGCTCCTATCTGGATAGAAAAATTCGAGTTCTTTATTAATCGATTCATCTCATCGAGACGATCTATTTCTATAAAGAACTCACTTTTTGCTATACAAGTAAATTAGAAGCACGCAAAGAATGCACTTTTAATGTCGAAACTAGATTAATGCTTGCCGAACATTAGTTTTGTTCAATAATAGTCATATAATACAATCATTAAAACATAACTTGATCGAATGTTGGATTATAAAGGCGCCAGAAATATGGCATGCATAATTTATTTATGATAATACTGCATTCTTGATAAGCTGTATTTTAGTTGGACATAGATGACTTTATTTCTGCTCTAAAGAACTTCACTTAAACCACTTTTTCTTTAGAAACATTTTCATCAAACTTAGCTGGGATCAACTTCACGTCTCTAGTGCTAAGGGACAAACATACTATCGACTTGTAAGCCACCAATGTTAGTTGGCATTTAGCTTGATAGTCAACTCTGCAAAAGTAGGGAATGTGATTTCCATATCAATCCTTAATTTAGAAAAAAAAAATTTCAGAAAATGTAAATTGTTCAAGATTTATCGAACTTTGTTGCAAAGTTGGGGAAGTTCCGAACCCGGTTCTATTAAGAGATAAAACTTACTAAAAAAGCTAAAAGAAAACAGAAAAATATACAGTATTCATAC
>JAQGBF010000026.1:0-15375 GCA_034698245.1 Schendyla nemorensis | reverse complement strand
AAAGTAACTATATGAAAAGTTTTGTTAACTCACTTATGAAAAATAATAAACCATAAGGTGCAACTGCCGTGCCGAATCAGGCTTGAACAGACATGACCACTGACTTTCATGCATTTCCAAGTCATGGAAACAGTCCGTCGGTTGAGATCCTCGACCACATTTTTCAATTCTACAGACTTCAAGGAAAGGATCCACTTCGAGCGGGTCTGTAAACTTCGGCGGAATATGGAGCTCTCCTTCTCGTTCATACAATATAGACGAATTTACTTTGAAACTATCGCATTATGTAAACAGACAAATCCACAACTTCAAATTTTTCGACGCCGACAGAAAAGAACCTTTAAAGCAACGGTGCTGTCTTATCTATCAGTGTCAAAACACGACATGTGTCACTCTTGATATTGTAGCGCCGACGAAAAGCAGTTCTAGGAATCATCCGAAAACTGTCGGATGATTGGAAATTTTCGGAAATTGGAATCGTTTGCGTGCGATAGCCCCTCGGACCATTTCACAAACGAAGACCTAGATGCAGTTCTAAAGAATTGCACAATAATGCATTTACGGTAATCAGGGCAAACAGCAAAACTGAAAATTATGGAATTTAAACAAGGTCTAATTTAAACAACGAGAAAAGTGTTCAGATGGTTTCTTAGCTAGGAACTTCACTTTGAATTTAATTTGCATAAAGTAAAATGACGGATGGAAAAAAAAAGGGGGGTCGCAGGGGCCAGGATATCTTGAAAAGTCTCCCCAATGAACAGTCAGATGACACTCCGTACGTACACGTCGTGGGGCACGCTCTGAGTACATATACCGCGCTTCGACGCAGGTACAATTTCTATCACAATTAACTTTTTACACGTACCTCTTTAAAAAAAAATTCAAATTCACGAATCATAATTTTAAAAAAATGTCAGCTGCTACCAAATCTTCTCAGCTATGTCACGTGAACAGCATGCCGGTTGAAATTTTCGACCAAATTTTCCAATTTATGAACCTTAAGGAGAGAGTATACTCCGAACAGGTCTGCAAACTTTGGCGCAAAGTCCACCGGAACACTCCATGTCATAATAAGGACGAACTCGTTTTAAAACAGTCGCATTATCTAAATGGTGCGATCGCCACGATTATGAAATATTACAGCGGATTAGTCCGCAACATCAAATTCACCAATACCGACAAAAAAGAACCGTTTGAGCAACGGTGGTTATGCGCAACCGTTCGTTGATGTCCAAACTTGAGAAGCGTCACTTTTGATGGTGTTCCGCTGACAAGACACCCATTGCTGCAACTGTCCAGAAACTGCCGCAAGTTACAATCGATTTCCTGCGTTTGCGCAGGGGACTCATTCACGGACGAACACGTTGAAGTAATATTAAAGAATTGCGCAATGAAGCACTTGTCGCTGCGCATAAACCACGCGAGCAACTACAACGGCAGCAGTCTGCGCCACATCGGCCGCAATCTCGAGACTCTTCGTCTGCACGACGTGAGATTTGACTTGTCTAAAATCTCCGAAGAGAACTGTCCATCGCGTCTGCAAAAGTTAGAGATGGCGCTTTGTATGAACTTGACAAAGGGATTGCTAGGGCGATTCCTACGCCGCGTTGGCGGTACTCTTCGCCATTTAGCATTAAAAAACGTCATTTTACGAGATGTGAAGGCAGTTGGTGTTTGTGAGAACTAGTGATGAGCGATATTAGAGAAATATCGGATATCGGATATATCGATATTTTCAAAAAATATCGATCGATATATCGATATATCGGATTAATTTTAATTATTATTTTAATTAATTAATTTAATTAATTTTAATTATGTTTACAGAAATCTCTTTGTTGCATCTAGCCAAATTGAATGATGCAAAAGAGTTTACAGTAGAGCCACAAAATAACTTTTGCCCTAATATTGCGATAATAATTTTCTATACGGATTACGATTTCTAATTACGTTTTTTATTACGTGACGAGAGAAATAGATGGACTATATTAGAGTAGCAGCTGAAAAAACATAAAACGTGGCTAAAACGTGCTTCGCATTGGAAACTTTATGCAACGGTTGCATAAGGATTGCAATGCTAAGCAACGTTTCACCCAAAAGTATAATTTTTAAATATCGTTTTAGTAAATATCGATATTTAAAAAGTATCAGATGAGTACTCGATACTGAGAAAGTACTCGATATATCGATTATCGATATCAATATCGCACATCACTAGTATAATTCACGTACAATTTATTTTGGTCAATAAAAATATTTGCTTGTGTTTATCTGTTTCTATGTTTTTCATGAGCTGGTATCATCTGTCTCAACTAGCAAGGAACAGCCAGTTTCAGATTTTTAGTTAGTTTTAGTTTTTTTAATCTTTCAGCTCTGTTAATAATAAACAACAAAGCCCTGCCATTCGACCAAACAACTTCACTGAAACACAATCATCTTTCTCTTGACTAAATGATCCATCTCGACGAAACACCAGAGTTCGATCTTATTCCAAAAGAAAGTTTAGAAACATATAATTTTTTTAGGCATCTCTCTGTTCTAAAATGTTAACTTAACCTTCAACACACCAACGAATGACTTTGCTTGTTCCTATTTCCGAGATTCATCACAATATCTTTCAATTGGAGGGCCTAAAAGTTGCTAATCCGGGCCTGCACTGAGTGTATGAGTTTATTCGATCTTCTTGGTCCATTTATAATACGCGTTTGCAAATCAAATATACAGCGCAGTACTCGGTATAGAATCCTCATTTATACCAAATATTGTGCATTTCTATCCAAGGGCGTTTGTATCTTATAGTAGCACGCCCCAGTTAGTGTCATTTAATGCAATGAACATTGCTCCCAATTTGTATACAGAACCTGAATACAGAAAATGAAGACAGAAAACTCCGTTGGATCTAATTGGACCTTATTGGGAATTTTATTGAGGACTAATAGGATATTTTAATAAGATAGATTGGGATTGAATGGTATCAATGGGATATTTAATAGGATTGGAAATGGGTAATTGTCTAATACAATTCAATAGGAATGATGGGTTCCAAATTCCAGTAGGATCCAACTCAATCCAATCAGATTTTACAGCGAGGAGGAATGCGTTTTTGGCACCAAATTGCTAAGGGAGAAGGAAGAATTAGTGGAAGAGAAGGAAAGGAAGTAGTCGGAGGGATAAGGACACTTCCCTAGCTTTGGTTTGCATCACAATTACTTCCCTAAAAATCACATTATGAAATACCACATTGCGTTTTATAGAAAACTGCACTGCTACACGTATTAAATAAATAGTAAGAGATTCCATATGGTAAAAAAATATGTTTTTTTAATTAAATAAATAAATTAAATGACAAATAAATATGCTAGTAAAAAACTGTATGATTTCCAATAAAACATATTAAATTTAAAAAAGTTGATTTAGTATGTATGCAACATGCAACTGAAAAATAAATTAATCATAATTTTACTGTTTATTTAAATCTTCTCGGAGGTGGTAATTGAATGGACATCAACGAATATTCACATACATTTCTACAAGCTACATTTGAGGTTATTGTCGTTTCTTTGTAGAGTCCGTTTGGTAGCTTTTGCAATGCCATCAGTTGCCTTTTAACCTGCACATAGAAATTTAAAGCTTAGCATTATTGTTGATCAAAACATATCCATCAGCTTTCTATTTATCCCTCTGATTTATAATAATTAGGTATAAGATGCCTATATAGGGAAGAACCCGCACACTTATGTAAAATGACCAAGTTTTTGTCTATATTGAAAAAGTTTATATTTATTTGATTGGGGCCCCATTTGATTTAATTCTAAATTATTAAATTAAATTTTATATTTAGTTTGGCTTGCAATAATCAGTTACTACAAACCATGACACACCGCCAAACATTGAATCCTCAGGGGTTCAATGGTTGACCACATGTCTTTAAACGTGAATAATCTTGAATGATGAAGAGCAACCAATATTTGTCATATTTTTTAGAGTTTTGAAAATAGGAAAATAGTGGGAATTTGTTTGCATCAATCTGGGATATTAAATTGTCTAAAACTATGCTGCCTTTCACTGAATTGTTACTACGGGTCGTATAAGTGGGCGCGCGAACTGCATGGGCACGTCAATTTTGGGCTCGAAAAGTAATTTGGTCGCTGCGGGTTAATTTTGGTCGAAGTTTCTGTTTTCGACTCCGGGGCTCCTCCATATCAACCTAAACTAACTCCAAAAAAATTAACTTATCCCTAACCCACCTCTAACCCATCTCTAAACCGAACTAAAATAGTTTTAAAATGATAGTATTCCCTTGTACCAGAAAGCACCCCCTTTAGCTTCTCAGCATGGCTTCTGTTCTTGCTTAACCTAACAAAACATTCGTATCCTAATTAAACCACCCTTTTAATTTTTTGCGCCCAAATTAAACCCGAACTTAAATTAAATTCGCACCCAAAATTAACAGTTCACTCCCAAAATATTCTGCGCCCAGAATTAACGTGCCCTGATGGTCCCGTCACTACTATGTTAAACACTAATTATCAAACAGTGTCAACTTACAATTTGACATGTGCAGTTCCGGGCGTCTTTTTCGTAATCTCTGCATTTTGCTTCGTGTGTAATTTCTGGGATGTAACCCCTTCGCATCTTGGTGAAATATGTACATTTTGGTACCCTGTCAATAGGAAACAGGATGTTGTCTCTCATTTCTGCGCTTGAACTACGTTTAACAATAATCTCATCGTCTTGTAGCCGGCAACCGATTGGCCGTTGTGTAAATCTTCTTCTAGGTAACAGAGATACCGATCGAAACAGCAAAAATATGGATAAGCAATACGTTATCATAGGCAGCGAGGATGATGATCTGAAGATCATAGTGTGTTCATAAATGACTGAGAAGATGGGTAATAGTGGCGGTTATTTATACTAAAACTTGCCATACCATAATTTCCGAAGATCAGTGGCGATAGAATCTTGAGGATGAAAAATAATTGGAAGAGCAAAATCGTAATATCCTATTACGTTAAGGAAATCGCACGCCCATTGTCTTTGTCTGCGTGATTTGAAAATAATATTTTCTTCTATCCATCTATAGTATTATTACTTATTTCAAATATTTCTTACTTATATCAAAATGGCTTACTATCAACCTTTACTTGAGTCACGAAGCAATTTTCGTTTTTTCGTTATTTAAATTTATACTATTTGGTTTCCTGTTGTTTTTCAGCATTGCTAAAAATATCTGCCACTTTCACTAATGACAATTGAATTTTTTCTTGTATTCTTAGACTTCCTGATACAAATTCTGAGCAGTAGATGTAAATAGTCTGCTGTGCTGGTCTTATGCTATGAGTTACTTCCAGCATCTATTGGATAGTTGGCCATATACATATAAGGCTAGTTACAAAAGGTCAGAATCATAATAGTGCATACCTAGAAGATGTTTGCCATCTATCCCGAATAAGTACCAAACATGGAAACCAGAGGTTATAAAGATTTCATTTGTTTTATTTATGTGGAAAAAACCCTATATATGTATATTAAAATTTTAATTAGTGTCATTGATATTTTTTATACTTTAAATCAGCTTTCTTGTTTATTTTTTTAAATTTTTACTGTTGTATTTTAAAATAAACAAATAGTATTTGTTTTATGCCTCTAGTTTCCTGCATAACTGTTTTTTAATGTTATTGGTTAGGCAATAATTTTATTTAATCGCAATAAAATAAAACTTTATAATGTATAGATACTTTTATGGGATACAATAAACAATTCTTATTTTTCTTGCTCAGAATTTAAAAAATACTACTGTATTATTTAAAGACTACTCTTCCAATAGTAACTTCCATAAAAAGAGGCATGTATGGGCAAAGCACAGGCGGATGGCGTTAGATAATACAAATCTTTTGAACTATTGCAGCAACATCTTTCCATGAAATTTGTGTTCTTCCGTTTTCCTACTGCAGAATTGTTCTTTTAAATTATTCATCATATGGCACTTTATATTAGGCATTTCTATGTTTATTATTCTCTATTAATAAGCACGGTAGAAAAAATGCACCATACATAGTGATGCACATTATTTCATATCATATCATATATCATATATTTTTCACATTATTTCATATCACAGCTAAACTACTGTTTCCTTCCCACTAGATGACAGTTATGAAATAACATGTAATGACAACACTATACTGGAAACACATGACATCCCCAAATCATAATTTTGCTATTATTATTTAAATCTTCTTGCGGATGCCAGATGGATGGACTGCAAAGAGTATTCATATACATTTCTACAGGTTACATTTGAGATTATTCTCGTTTCTTTGTAGAATCCGTTTGGTAGTTATTGCAATGCCAACGGTTGCTTTTTCCTGCAAATACAAACTTAAGCTTAGCATTTATTATTGGTTACAATGCAGGCCAATAGATGTGACCTATATTATTGAACCCTTAAACCTAAGTGTTTTTTTAATGGGTATGCAGCATAATAAAATTTTGATATTGAATATACTGTAAACAAATTGTTTTAAATAAATAATTTGCTTCTTTGAAACCTAACATATTCTAAATATTTGGCACGATTTAGCCATCCCACTTTAATTTCAGGAAACTCTAGACTGATCATTTAGATCAACACTAACAAGCTTCCGTATTTTCCATTTAATCATTAACCAATTCTGAGCAATTGGTATAACCCTGAGTGAAGCGTGCGTATATGACGTCAGCTGTAAAATAGTAAAAAAGAAAATAAGGCTTGTCCTGAGATTTGTCATATTATAATCCCCTTCTCCCAATCTTGCACTGGCTTCATAATTTCATTTTAATAATACTAACATCCGCAAATGAAATATTTTGAAACTAGAACGCTGGAGATTGGTTTTGTCACAAACAGAATATTTTTCATCATGAGACTGGTTAGGTGGGATGTTAAAAAAAAAGGTAATTTGCAAATTTGGAAGTATTTACCAGAACTTAAACTAAGTTTATTATCATTAATGTGCAGGATGAGTAAAGTCTGGACCAACCAAAATAATTTCCTAACAAATTAAGATATCAGCAAACGGTCAATAAAAATGTTTTCAGGTCCTGAAGTCAAGGCTGCACATGCTAATTTCTTAACTGTAAGTGTTCGAACAAAACTCCGTATTAATGTAAGGAAGTTGCAGAGAAGAATAACCAGTTAGCAATTTACATTGATCACTTTAATTATTTTTTGCTGTTTTAAGTGTAAAGTACTTACAAATCACATGCAATGCAAGGCAAGGAGGCATCTCTTTAAAATTGAGCAATTTATAGGAAGCAAAATTTTTCACCTATTCTTAATTACATAAAAACAACAAAAAATAATTGAAGTGATAATGCAGCTTACTAATTGGACAATTTTCTACAAAATTCTAATTTCAGGTTTCACTCTAGTTAATAAATTAGTATGTGCCCTCTTTGACAAGGGCCTTAAGGCTAAAAGATCAAAATAGCCCTTCATCACTTGTTTTTGTAACTGACCATTTTTCGATGTCATAATTTACTAACCATGTATAATATTATGTTGATAAGCTTCATTTATTGGCAGGAAGTGGGATGAATTCATCAGGGAAGAACCTAGTTTGCACTTTATAGTTCATAGTCATTAAAGTGTTAGAAGTATTAACGTGTGCGGGAATTTCTTCCTAAGCTAAAAATTGCTTTTACGCGTCCAATTTATAACATCCATATTTTAATTCACAATGCAGTCGAGTTTCTTAATTCTTCCAAATTTTTAAAGTGGGTTCCAAAGTCATGAAATACTTTTTTTCTTTCGCAACTATAAATTACGGTTGTATATAGTGATTTAAAAATTGCTTCCTTGTTTTGAACAACGTGGATGTTGTTTACGTATTATATTCACCATTGCTAAATGGGCGTAAACTTTATTATTTCTGACTAATTCGGTTTCTTCACCTTAATTGCACTCTGCCAAACCAGGAACATACCTACCGGTATCCGATTTCCGCTCCATCCTGATAACGGGATAGTGGAAATCCCTTAAAGAAAAGTATATTTTTAAAAGCTATTGTTGCTAAAAATAAATTAAAAATAAATGAAAATTTCAAACAGGAATCGTATATTTCGTTTGCCTGCGTGTCTATCTTTTATGTAAACAGTAAATTGTGTGAAAAGAGGCTTGATATTTATATTTTAGCAGCATATCGCATGGATCCAATAAGTTTAATTAAAATAAGTAAAATTAGACTAAATTATCAGAACATACAATTATAAAACATTAACCGTTATAAAACTTTATCGCTTTCAAATTTTTACTATAAAAGTTTGTATATTTTCAAATTCTGCAAGGATCTTTGCATTGCATCATCGACAGTCAAAATTATGAATTTGAATTTGAATATTTTGAATTTGCAATGTTATTTAAAATATCAATTAATTAACAGTAACTATTTGCCTATTGAAGTTTGTTATAAAAGGATAAGTACATGAGGAAGAAGCCAATTACATTATATTTTCCCCCTTTTCTTACGTGTCCACTGGGGAATTTCATTTATGAAATTCCAGCCTACTCAGTTTTGCCAATCGTAGGGGAAAATTAAAGAATGTCCGTTGACCAGTTATAAGCACCCTACTACAGGAGACGAAACATTATTCTCCGGTAAACCACACTGAAGGTGTTTAACTCCAACATGCTAATGCAAAACTCAGTAGTGTCTATCATATTGGTTGCAATGTGTGCGGTTAGTGCCTTAGCCATGCCATTGCAAAGGACAGCAAGTTCCCTGCCCAATTGCGGTGAACTAGAAGACAATGAAATTGTAGTTAAGAGAACGAATCTAGAGCTAGTGGATTCTTTACCAGAAGGAGTACCAAATTGTACCGTCACCAGTAAGGCTTGGCCGGACCACATTCCAGAATTTACATACGAATCTCAGTGTGCAGATACTGTGAAGGCATCTAACTGCAGTTGCCAAGTGGTAAGTTATTAATTGATTCATTAACATCTTATGCAAGATCTTGTAAGATCCTATAAGATCCTAAAGTTAGGTAATCTTTTATTCATCATGGAATACTTAACTATATTCTGAAAGGCGGAAAAGATTTGTACTTGTATAAAATAATCTAATAGATCCATATGGGACATAGGTGACATACTTCTTTCATCCCATAAGTTTTTTTAGTCAAAAGTGCACATCTTTGTGGTCTTTTTTGCGTGCTCTCACACCACCCATTGTTGTGGCGCCACTGCATTCAATTTTCCCTTCGAATGCAGTAGTGCCACAACAACTAGTGTTGTGGTGAAACTGAGAACCACAACTATAGCTGCCCTTAAAGACTCTTTTATAAATCCAATATTTCATATTTAGTTTTGTTGTATATTAAAGGTGAAAAGGAATCTTTTGGCACTGAAGAGGATGCCAGATGGACGCTACGAAGAAACGACAATATTATCAAATGTGGCGTGCAGAACAGTTTGCAAATCTGCGGTTGCTAGCGAGGACAAGAAGGAACCACGGAATTATTATTAATTTTAAAAATAATGTACAGCTGTTAACTTTTATTACTTATTTTTAAATCTCAAAACGAAGCTATAATTTAAAACATTATAACTTATTTATATAATTTATTATTTATTTATTACTCTTTTTCTTATTTATTACTCTTGTTATCAGTATTATTGTTACGTATACTTTAAAAAGTGCCATGAAAAAAATTGTTATTACATAATGTTGTTAATATTTATCGTTCTATCTACATTGTTATTATTAGATACGTAATACTTGTTAGTTGCTTATTTATGTTTAGTATATAAACTTTCTTTTTTATATTCAAAATTAGGTTTCATTCATTCCATCCACTTTATTAAATAAAATTACAATTGAGCCTATAATGTCTAGTCGCTTTTAAGAACACTTACTTCAGTTTTTTGGTCCCTTTGTAGTAAGAGGTTTCGTTTTATGTATCATTATTACTATGTCTTGAATACAACCCGCCCTACACCCAGAATAGATTTAATTGGACGTAAAATACCTTTACTTTATACAAATTGAAAGATAAATTTATAAAACTACTGTAATCTTTAACAGTTTTCAGACCGGATTATCGCAGCAAAGCATACATGCACTTTTAAAATGCATATCAATAAACGTTTTTTTACTCAAATTAATGCCTTGTTAACTAACCATAAAGTTTCAGAGACAAGTTGTTGACCTCAAAGAAATATAATCAGCTTTACATATAAAAAAGAGAAAAACATTAGATTTAAAGACTTATTTACTATACATAGAATATTAATTACACATAAAAGTTTATTCAGATTACAAAAGCTGTACGAGGCAAGTATATGGCAATTGGTTTTATTTCATGCACTGAATGGAAAACTATGTAAGGTTTAGAAAGTACTGTATGTAAAACCTAAACATTGGATATTATCATTTTTAATAGCATGGCAAAACAAAAAGTGCTTTAGATTAACATACTGATGAATCTTACTGCAAAACTAGAACAAAATAATAATTTGTTATTAGTGCACTTCCCTAATGTGTGTCACGCCTACTCGAAATATAGGCGAAATCAAAATATAGGTGACCCACCTTAACTTTTTTATTTGCAGTAGAAGCTGAAAACTCTTTTTTCCAATCTTGATGAGAATGATTTTCAAAGGACGAAACAGCAGTCCTAGCTTATATATATTGCTATATAGTAAAGTTTTTATCAATATGGATTAGGGTACTAATCATAAATCATTTAAACCAATTCCAAGCATACATATATTTATCTCATCCAAAATCTTATAATATCTACCAACAAAATCTGTTTTAAAAAATAAAGCAATGTACTTGTAGCCAAACCTACATAAAGCATTTATCTGATCACCTTATCACGCAACACACTCAAAACCTCGCGCCATATCTTCATTCTTCCAAAGATCAAACCGCAAACACTTGGAGCGCCACAAGCCACAATCATCTTTAATATAAATTATTTCAGGATGCGCTTAGTTTAGTAACACTGCCAGACGAAGCAAAGTCCACACCTACGTGTAGAAGATGGGCGATGGAAGATTGAAGAAAGGTCACACTGCCCACGACACTCTGGCACACTATAAAAAGCCACTTGTCGCGTGCGCATTCCGCTGAGGACTTCCCCATTCAAACAAATATTTCCTTCCTTTCCCTTTCACGTGCAAGCAGACCCATGTGCGCACCGGATCTGTTTCCGAAATGAAGGCAGCCGTCCTTTTTCTTACTGTATTTGTACTGGAAATCGGAAGCAATGATGTACCCAATGCCCCCACCGAAGTACCTCAATTACCAGAGGGTGAAGAACAGTGGGACGAAGAAGATCAGCAGCACTTGTTGGCAACAGTGCAGTCGTCGAATTGTACGCAGTGCCTTATGCGTGAAGAGGCGATTAATTTGACTAAAGAGGCAATCAAGCAGCACATTTTGAGTAAGTTGAGGATGAAGAGAGTGCCCAATATGTCTGGGAAAGTGCTGCCGAAAATACCACCTGTGACACAGCTGCTCGGGTACTACGGAATGCAGAGCGATGTCCGACCATTTAAGCCGGGTCCTGTGTTTGACGAAGCGGAAGATTATTATGCGAAGACGCAGATCATCATGACCATGGCTAAAGAACGTAAGATATTGTTTTCTTGTATGTAGTTTACCGTGTTTACTTTTGAAACTGAGTTTAAAGACCCAGTAACAAGTTGGTTATATGTGACAACACATAGTTCTAAACAAAATATTCATATTAATAAATCCATACTGCACTTTCCACATTTTACCAAACTTAGATAAGTGAGTCTAGCACTTGCTGGGCATTACCCTATGTTGCTCGGGTTCAGCAGCAAGTCAACTGCTGAACCATTAATACTATATACATAGTTAAAGAATTAGCGTATCTGCAAGTAAGTATAGTGGGTTCAAAACTAACAGAAATCAATAACATTTTTATAGAATAGAAACATGTGAAAGTGGTATTAATCCAACGAGCATGGTAAAGATTCCTAGAATCATGGTGTCGGTATTTGGTAAGAATGTCAGAATTAGGCATAGACGTTCAACAACTTTGGAGGTATTAAGAAATGTTGATTCCGTTTCCACAATGAACTCAAATCATTAACATATAGGCCATTATGCTTTATTTTTACCTTGGCCATTCTTAAACCTCTGCAAAAAAACGTTAATAGTTATAACAACATTTCACTATCTCTTTGAGCTTATCAGTCAGTAGTTGCAGGTTTTTGAGTGAGGACTTAGTACACTTACACTTTTTTATTGTGATAGCCTATCACCATGTGAAGACATTTCTTTTTTAAAGGAAGTTTTTATGTTGTCTCCTTATAACCTCTATACCTTGACTGGCGCCTATGACTATTTGTCCCGCGCCGTTATGTTTCATCATTCTTTTTCCTTTCTTTTTTATGCTGTTTAGCTGAAATTTATTGACAATATTTTTTAACAAGGAAGTGAGATTAATTAAGGTTAGTTTTAGTGAATTCTGCACGGGGGCATCCACTCAGTCATCATGGTTTAAATGGGACAAACTCATCTTTTCATGACCTCTACACCCAGTCTTTATTAAACAATTCATGGAGATGTAATTTCAGCTCGTTATTCCAAATTAATGGTGACCATTTCATCTCATAAAACCAAATAACAGATTGATTTTCAACAAAAAGTTTTGCCTTCTCATTTATATTTCCTTCAAGTCTAAGACACAAGACAGACATAGAAAGACATAAAAAAAGAATGAAACTCTCTTTTTAAAAAGTGAGATAAATTCCAAAAAAGGCTTCAAAGTTCTCAGATTATGCTAAAATTGCCAAGTGAAACCCTATAGCATCAAAGTTCGATCTTTTATTAGAAGATTCACATATCAGTTCAGTGCTAGTTTAGCTTGTAGTTCAACTTTGATCATACAATAACTCGAGAGGTCAGTTCTCCTTAGCTATAAAATATGTGACTTAATTGGGAAATCAGGTTATTTTTTAAGTATATGATGAAATACCACAATTAATTTGGCATAGAATGTTGGGAAAATGCAATCTGTCCGCGGTAATGTTATTCGCGTCCGACTTACCATTCATTGATGGGTATAAAATATTAGCTGATTGGCTGTTTGAATGACTAAAGTCTAATGATACTCATATACAAATTTAAAGGTTATCAAGTAAAATGCAATTATGAATGAAAGTCAAGTAAAATGAATGCTATCAGCTGAATGTTTACTTTATTCTTCCCCCTCTTTGGAGAAATTCATGACCTTGTGTATGGTTAAGCATGCAACTGATAATCGGATACATTTTAATCACTTAATGGAAATAGTTCAGCGGTTTTTTTCTGACGTTTTAGTTTTAGTAAAAACAACTTTTTATATCACTAATTAAGTGTAAAAATAAATGCAGTAACTTGATGTATCTTTTCGTTTCTTTTTTGAAATTATTATGTAATGACAGTTGAGGACTTAGCAAGTAAACCACAGAGATACCTATGGTTTTTAATGCAGATTAATAAAAAATTAGGAATGCTGCCGCTAGAGCTGCAGACAATGTTAGCTTCTGGCTCGTTTTTTACTCTCTGCATTTAAATTACAAAAACAAATGCAATTTGTATGAGCAAATAGTCATATAATTAATTGTAGCCCAACAAAATAATACTTTTTAAAACTACATACACATTTATCTTAATTCTGTTGTCGCAGTTTTTCTAGTCATATAAGTTCTTTTGACTATTGTAATCCTTACTTCGTGTAGATAATAAGTTTCTAGCAGGTGCAGCAATAGGTTTTCTTTCCGGTCTCTCATAATGTCCTGGCATGATCATCTGATCACTCTATCTATTCTTGAAGTGTCATGGATTGGATTGATCAGGCGGACTATATATTATAATATAGAAAGAAAACCCAGTGATACGATACTAGACTAACAAGATAAAGTTTTCCATGCTCTGTACATATTTGCCAGAAGCTTCAAAAGTACTAGGTTATTTTAAATTTACTCTTAGGTACATGAATATAATTCGCCTTCAATTTTTAAAGAATTTATTTTTCTTTTTACAGCTCCACGGTCATGGCATTTCCCCCGAGATTTATACGTGCAATATTTTTCTTTGGTGACTGGTGATATGAACACTACGGAACGAATAGTCCAAGCTCAGCTTTGGTTTTATATCAAGCCTACTAGAGCAGCTTTGGACAGACCGATGAACGTTCTCGTCTACAATGTGCAAACCGGTGAAGACCTTCGACCAGTCCTCAGCCATTTTCGTAGCAAGCCTTTAGTTCCTAGCCCACAAGGCGAATGGGTGAACGTGGACATTCTCACACTAGTCGAAGAATGGGTCAAATATCCGTCAAGAAATCGAGGATTGGTCATTGAAGTCTTTGACAAGAATGGCCGCAACCTGGTTAATACTGACAAGTCCATTGCAAATGGGACATTGGTAATGGTTTATTGTATAAGTTTATATGAAAGTATTTGTTTGGAGAAAATATTTAAATTTTTCTGGATCTTTTTAGTTGTGATAACTAAAACTAGGGGATGGATAAAAAGAGTTCACCTCTCAATATTGTTATTGTATTGCAGTGTTCAAGTAAATATTTTAATTGACAATATACTCACCAGACTGAACAGCTGGCAATCTGTGGTGTAATAAGGTTCATATTGGCTATAATCAACAACAAATGGAAAAATACAACAAGCAATCATCTTCAGTAGACAGATAGCTTAGAATTCTATCTTTGCCCCTGTCGTTCGTCGTTTATAATGTGAATTAAAATTTTGACTTCGAGATGGAATAGCGTGGTATAATATACTCTAGCTGTCTTTCCACTGCAATATAGTAATTCTATCAAACAAACTTATTGCCCTCGCTGTTTCATTGGATCCTTCACCCAAACTGGAGGCCAAAGCGTAAAATAATATAGTATGTATAAATGTACTGACCACTTAACCACGGCACTAAAAAATACAGCATTTAGCAATGAAATGAAATTATGATACCCGAATTTTAAATTAATTCTAAAATAAAACTTGTTTTGATTTCAATGTAAAAATAATCTTACAAACTCATGATCAATTAAAAAGCCATAGAATAGGAGAAGAAAACCAATGCCAAAATGTGTCTTCTCTTTGAGATATACCTGCATATTGCATTGCTGAATAAGTAAACAAATGCCATTCTTTAACGCCCATTACCCCAATAACTACGATACATCAGGACAGAAATATTCATAATTTCGGGAATTATTTGTCTGCCACAGTATTTCTGTAACAACCTTTAACACCGTTCTTTTAGCGTACGTAGTGCATTTATACATAGAATTACTATACTGCAGTGGAAAGACAGCTAGAGTATATTATACCACGCTATTCCATCTCGAAGA